>JAOUZG010024565.1:0-15627 GCA_026289955.1 Argiope argentata | reverse complement strand
TATATATATATTTGACGATTGCTACTTCACATACAAAAAAAAGGTCTGCATGACAGGAAATATGAAGGAAAAGTTTATCTTTGACTAAGAAAATAGTATAAATTACGGTTAATAATAATAAAATAAAATAGTCTATAATGGCTTAATGTTTCTTTCCGAATGTTTAAATTAAAGTAAATATTATATATTAGTACAGACTTTATGTTCCGATTTCGACGAGGGGAAATAAACGTAAAAATACGATACTCAGCATTCACACATCCATTATTTGCACTTATGAATATAATTTGTTTAAAGGTTTCCTATACAATTTATTATTTTAAATTTTATCTTTAGAAAGCTATATAATTCATTTGCTTTCAGCATAATAAGTTACAAAAAGGAAGAGTGCATAAAGTTTATAACGTATGAAACATGAAAGAAAAACATTTCTTAAAAAGGCGAGAAAATGATGTACAAAATGATTCATTCAGCTTGTTGTATTTTGCAGTTATAACTAATCGATTTCAGGGAGGCGGCGGCCTGGTGGTAAGGTCCACAAGGTAAGCAGACGTGGTTCGCGTTAATGCCGTCAGAGAAAAACGTCTTCCGCTATAAGATGCGAAAGTTTGGAGAGGGAGATGCTAATTCAGACGACATCTTCGTCATCTGACTGTGGGCCAAAATTACGAATTCCGTTCCAAAATAACCCTAATGCTCCTTTAAAACCAAATGTTAATATAAATAAACTAAAATCTAATCAATTTCTTTGGAATCTTCGAATATAGTTTATATATCCATCATTAATATCTTAAGAACTCTAAAATCTCAAAATATTTTTATTAATGTAAAATCTGTTACACGCGAGAAAGCTTTGTGGCACATATCGGTCATGTAATTTTTATGCAGCAGGCTTTCGAATTTTATCTAATCTAGAAGATAAGATTTTTTCATAATTTTAAGAGTGTACGCGAACGAAAAAAAATAATTTGCTTACAGTTTTTGCGAATTAAATATGCACAATTTAGTTTCACTAAACCACTTACCCTTTTTAAAAGGTAAATATTCCGAAAAAGAGAAATTATTAAAATATTTCTGGGAGGGTCTCTCTTTCATTCACCAGTTTGTTTTTAACTTTGTGTTTTTGCTGGTTGGATATCATTCTGTCATCTGAAATGTATTTTTCGCCTGAATGATTTCAGAACTTTTTTCCTTGGACGTTAATGAAATTCATTAAAAGACAAGGAAATATCCTCTACTTCGCTAATATTTTTTTTCTCTTTATTTTATTTCTTTATTCGTATGCAGCTTTTTACATACAATCAGTATAAAATGATTATTAAATTATAAATAAACTTTGATCTAAATTATGAATTGTAATTTTTATTAATTAGACAAATTTTATTAACATGAACTTTTTCAAATCAGTATCCTGAATGATCAGCTGTTTAATAAGTTTTTGATGTTTTCCGCAAGAATCACTAAATCACTAGTTTAATTTCATTGGCAATTACACCAGTGTTGCTGGTTTGATTGCAAATGCTCGTTAATATATAAACAGAAAGAGACTGTTACTAGAAATTAATGTTCTTAATATGGATGATTGCTTATACATTTGATTGTATTGTATGTTTAAAATACTTCTATATTCCACCTTAAGATTTTGATAAAATATGGGATACAGGGTAGTTATAAATAATGAATGCAGAGTAATTATGAATAAAGATCTCGATTTTTCATGTCTTTTAAAATAAAAGAAAACAAAGTACAGCCTTGTTGTTCATCGGAAGTAAAAAAGGAACAGATGAAAATTTAAATATACAGTTATAAGTGTTCAATGTGAGCACCTACAGAAGTGCGAAGAGTATCCACCACAAACTGATTACGACCTGCCGGAATGCACACGGAAAACCCTTAATGACCAGACTGCCGCAACAGCCACACTGAGGTTGAGGGCCATGGAGGCCCCAGCACAACCCTTCCCTCGGGACAGGTGCGAAGAGTATGGAAGAGCCGCGGCAACTCATCCCACAGTTTTTCTTTGCATGCTAGGAGTGAAGTTTTGAATGGATGCGGATACGCGTGAGAGGTCATTTTGGATTTTTTCGCAGGGCGGGGCAATATACAACAGCAAGTTTTTTTACACCTTTGTCAACGTTAGCGGACTTAAGACAGACATATCCATAGGCCTTCCGACACATCAAGGATGCTGAAAAAGTGTGAGATGTGCTTCCGTACGACCTTGATATAATTCGTACTTTTGAAGCGGCTGATAACGAACACTAGGACCGGCGTCCTGGCACAAGGATGGCGGGTCTTCCCCTCGATCTCGGCCTCTGAGACTCGAGTCTCGGCTCTGGCAGGGCTGTTGCTCTTCTGAGTTCTATCTGTGAGGTGTAAAGGTTCCCTCCTGTGCAAGCGAATGTGACGCATGAAGGGACTACACCTTACTCTTGGTTCTAATCGGTGCTACCGTGAAAACAAGAAAGGCTCATTCCGCTTAAATCGTTGACATATTTGTCAGTGGGTTTGTAACTTGCCATAAGTAGCAAAACAACGACGGGAGCTACTGTTCTTTGTAATTCCCAACGAACAAAAAATTGCATTTTATTAAGTTTATATTTGATAGGCTTATAAAGTTGAAATGTTTCTTTATAATCAGCTTGTGTTATAAAAAATTGTAAAAGAATTATGCATTATAAATGAAATTGCAATAATGAAAAGGTATTTTTTGTGGTTTGTAAATAACAAAAATCCTGTTTTTGTAAGCCTCATAAATTTCGAACTACAATAAAGTCGCAGATTGCTAATTATCCTAATTATAAATATTTTTAGTTATATCTATGTAAGAATTCAGTTCACGTTATATTTGTCAATGAAAAAGAAATGGCGTCTCATTTCCCTTCGATGTCCTTGTACATTTCTGTTAAGATGCCGCATTTTGTGCTTAACAATTTTGTACGATGGAGAAGCGTTCTTTAATTAATCAATTTGGTCCAAAATTTGACACAGATTTGCAATTTTGATGTTAAGATCTTAGATAAAATATCGAATTTGAGGGTCTGGGTGTAGGCATTTTAGAACAGCTATTCTTCAGTTCATCGATTTCATTCAAAATTTGACATGTGTTTACAGTTGACATGCAAACGGACTCCCTAATAACATATTTTAGGTGTTAAGAAAGCAAACTAAGCATCATCCCTATACCTCGTTGAAGTCCGGATTTTCTTACTCTCCTGCGCAAGAATAACAGTGTTTGCTTTGTTCGGACTGAAAAATAGTTTCAAGCACAGGTCACATGTTAAATCTCGTAATTAAACACATACGTGTTGAGTCATCGAGTTTGTACACATATGAATAAAAAGTATTCCCATTAAGGAATTTGATTCTAACTTGATATCGAATTGAAAATTTAGAGTAATAGTAACATGCATGTTTTATTTCTATATCTCAAGATTTCCTTCATCCATCATCCCACCCAGAGAGGTCCCTCGATAAAAGGGTGAGATGCTTCCGGCATGGTGGTTGGATCTGGCCACCCTGGAGGTTACACTAGTTGGTGGGCGCAGGCTCCTCCCATCGATGACAGGACGTACTTCCTACGGGAAGGGTTGTACCACTGTCCCCCCCTTATTGCTGTGCGGCGGTTCGGTCCTTCAAGCCTTATGGTTTAAACCCGTTCTCCTTTGTGGCGGGTCGGAAAGTCTGGTATGACTATTTTGGGTTTTGGCTCTACCACGTCGCAATATAAAAGAGATTCCGCATCTTTTTTTCAGATTAAGGAGGTAATGAGTGAGAAAAGTTGCTAGAATTTCGTAACTGCAATTTTTTAACGGTTAAAATAACTCTTTTATATATATTTTATATACAACTAAGTTTTTAAAAGGTTCGTATAACAGAAAGTAGAAAATCCTCTACTTCTGACGTTTTAGTTCGATTAATGCTCAATTGTTAAGCTTCCTGTTACATGGTTTTATAGCTCGCTGTGGTGTAAATGGGTACCTTGCATTTGAGTTTCATTGTGCGAAAGCTTTTTATTCATTGTGTTTAATAATGTAGGATTTGATGAAAGAAAACTCCCTTTTTATATGTTTCTAAATTTAACAGGTCATCGAATTTTGTAACTGAATATTTGTTATCAGTTTTTCAAATGCATTGTAACATGTAGAGAGCCTCATTTCCTCGTTGATTATATTTAATTTTTTTATTTCGTAAAAGTTGGCTTTGGTTTAAATTTATCACTTTACATGAATATTAATCTCTTCGCGTTGATTTTATTTCACTGTATTGCTTATATAGATGTGAACTTATAGAATGCAAACACACATAGTATATTCATTTTTATTATTAGCATAGATATAGATTTGTAATATTTACAGCTTTAAGAGGTTAGAAAACATTACCTTAGCTTTTATTTATAAATAGCGAATTCTTGTCATTAAGATTGAAGAATTTCTGACATAAAATAAAAGAGCTATTGTGTAGCCAATTTTATTCAAATAATTTTATGATAAAATATTTTAAAAGCGAAAAAAATGAAAATAGGTTAGATTAATTTTTTTTGAAAATGGTTGTTTCTGAAAAGATAGGAACGACCTGAAATGTGTAAAGACAACGCCCAGATTTCACATATCTTACAAGAATTCCAGAAGGATTTTATTGCAAAAATACAAAAATATTTCATCGAAAATTTAACCTAAATTCCAATACGTCATCATATTATATGAATTCCATATGAAACTTCTCTCTGTAAAAACGACAAATAAAAATACAAGAATTCTAAAATAGGTGCAGTAAGAAGTAGATTACTTACAGTAAAAGAATGAAAAATATTTAAATTAACTGTAATTTAAAAAAATCCAAAATTACGATTCTAAAATAGGTCACTAAGTTTCATTTTTAAAAAAATTCAATGAGCATTAGCGTGAATTTGGGATTCTACATCAAAAATGTTGCTACAGTGAAAACTAATTCCTACAAAACTACACGATTATGTAATAATCGTTACAGAATACTTTAAATTAAAAAAAATACCATTTTAAAATGTATATAATTAAAATTTTCTGCAGTTCGGTTACTGATTTATATTAGAGACTGAAGTCGGAATCGTGATATTAAATAATGACATTGGAGCCATTTTACGTTTTGGATTTAATTAAAATAGATTTTAAAAAAACCCATCCACACATATAATTATATTTTTGTTAACAATTAAATTATAAATCATTAGAATAATTAACATTTATTTGTTTGTAAAAATGTATAAAATATTAGTTAAAACTATTCGTAAATTATTAATCTAATTTAAAATAAATTTGAAATTTATTAAGAGACTCATAATTAAGATTATTTTTCTGTTTCAACATTCAGATATAATTCGAATATTAGGATAATAAATATTTATTTTTGACTAAATAATAAATATTTATTTACTTTTAGGTAAGAATTTAATTTAAAATTATTTTTATATCGTTCATTTAGCCTTAATTAATTTTTTAATGAATTTTGAAGTAATACAGCCAAAACTTCTGAACAAATGCTCAAGCGACTACGTAGTTGGGATGCCGAACGAATAGAGAACTTACTGATACAGAAATTGTGCCAGAAGTTTCAAGACCCCTTTTTCCTGAGCTGCACTTGAATATTATATTGACTGAATATTCTGAAGGCATACTACCTTTGTGCTAAATTTCACAATGAACTCGATTTTTCATTAAGTCCCCTCCCCTTGTAAGACAAAATTTCCCAAAATTTATTTATAAGACATTTAAATTCCTTCATTTTTTATGCATCGAACATGATGGTCAAATTTCAGATTTTGCAGAGGGAAAAAAAGTTGACATTTAATTTATTTATGGATTGATAAAAGCCTCAAATTTATATGTAGATAAATTTAAGTCTCAAAGAGAAGTGGGAAAATTTTGCTCTAATTTTTCATCTGACTTCCTAAAAGTGCTGCTTAAAACTTCTTGTCTAGCCGGCTCTTTAAATGCAAAGGCAATATTCTTCTCCCCACAGCTAACTAGGAAGTAACAGACAAGGTATTTAGGGGTCTTTATTACTTCCAAAACGACATAAACAATCCCTTGACAGGTGAGATGGGATGTCACACAAGCAGACGAGGAAGCATTAAATCTATTGATGCGTCTTCTGCAGCCGTGCGCATCATTTGCCGTCGAAATTGAAAAAAGAAACAAAAGCGTTATTTATATTTATTGCCGCAACTCCAAAACGGTTCGTTCTTTTTCCCCCTTTTCTGAATCAGCACTTCGGAACATTCGTCACAAAAGAGAGTTAATAAAAAGTGACATTATGTGAAGTGTTTAGTGACTCTTGAAAATGCAGTTGACTTATGAACCTTATCATAAATCTCACAGTTTAAAACTCGTCGGAGTAAATAAAAGATGTGACAACAAAACATGAGTCTTCAGGACATGATCCCGATTTCTCAAATGATTCGATATATATCCAGCATGCTACGGTTGCCTGGCTGTCCTTCAATGGGCTACGATTCTATAGTTCGCAGGGACATGGTCAATTGTTGTGGCCGTGGTAAAATTAGGAAAGTGGAAAAATAATACACATGCAAAACTTTCGAAGAGTATACATTGAATTTGAAGAAATTAATATATATCTGGATTGCTGCAATGGATTTGCGGGCAATTATTTTATAATGTTAATATTTTAGAAGTGTTACCCTGATATGAAGTGGTACGGAATTAAATATAACATACGAAATTTAGTAGGATTGAATTTGTAAATTGGTTACGATTTTAATATCAAGAAAAAAAATATTTCCACCACTTTATATCAAGAAACCCAATAACATTCTACTCCATTTTTCAATAAAATTGACACACTGACAACTTGAGAGCCTCAAAAAAAGATGTTTGCTTCTATTGACCACTGAAAGCTGTCTCCACAAAATTTATTCTAATTCATATATTCCCTCTGTATGCAAAAAATTGTATACCTAAAATGAGATAACTCATGCGTTGCTTGCCATTGGCGTACAGTGGTTACGAAATATTAACCGGTGCATAATGTTTAGCATTTTTACTGAATCCATCGCTTGATGCTTGGCAATTTTTTAATGGTTAATCTCTGGTATATGGTTATGGGTATCTAAAAATAGAATTTATGTTTAGATTGGTTAAAACTAAAATCTGGGGAAAAATGACACTGTCACAAATCACATAGTCATTAATTTGTTGTCATGAAAACACATAGCCAAAATATCATATACAAATATATTCAAGCAATTTAATTTCTGAGTTATAGCGTTTACATGCTTCTGAAAGCCCACATCGATAAAGGGTCAACCCCTTTTTGGATATGGCTCAAAATGTAAGTTTGTAAGCAAGTAATCTTCTATTATATGCCTTATCCCTGACATGCTCAAACTCATGCTCCTTGAGTTTATTTCTTGCATGCGTTTTTGAGTTATTGTAAAATTTATGTCATCGAGTTTTTGAATTATTGTGTATACATGCTCGAGCCATAGACGGTTCATTCAATCCCTTGTTGGATCTGGCTCAAAATTTGATAAGTACCTTTCCTAAACATGTTAAATCTGTGTACGGGATGTTATCTCTGAAGCTCTCTTCATTTTGTAGTAATCGCATTAACTTATATTGGAACTGCCAGACACACAGACTTTCTAGGAATGAATTTCATTCAAAATTTGATAAAAATCTAAAAACTTGATGTAAAGATCGCATGCCAAGTTTCAACCGACTCGATCGAAGCATTTTTAAATTCTCTTTTCACAGATAGACAGACAAACAGACACAGTAGGTAAAAACATATTTATCAATTCAGGGAGATTAAAAAATTGGATTCGCCAAAATTTCGAGTATGATTTTTGAGTATCAGCAAATTCAAAACAAAAATTTATACAAAGAAAAACTGTGAAAATGAAGTGAAAACTTGATATTGAAATTGTCACTTTCATTTTTACCCGAGTGAAAACTATTGCCAGATAAACTGCCGACTATAAAAATCGAAACAAATGACAAAGAATGAATACAGTGGACATTTTAAAATGAGAGGGAGGCAATGAAGTAAATAAGTTTATTTCAAACTCTTCTATTAGAATTCAGATTGCTTAAAAAATATTCTTCATAATTCTTGATTACCTAGTTTAATTCCTTCCTGAATAAGCTGAGAATTGCAGCTTCTCTCCGCAGATCTGTACTCTCCGCGAAATATCTTTGAATTAACCAGATAACTATTGAAAAAAACCAATGGAGAATATTTGATCCTTCTTATTTTAAGTTTCAAACATATGTTCTATAATAATAATCTTTAAGGGGAAAAAACAGGATTTAAATGTCAGATGTTTGAATTTGAGATTTACTTTAAAAAAATTTTCAAGAAAAGAACTATTTTATAAAAATAAATTAATAAAATTCCACAAATTTTGTTAGAAATGCAAAATAAGTTTCTTTGTTCTTGTTGATGATGAACTGAATTTTTCTCTATCATTATTAGAAATGATATTAGATACAAATACATGTGAAACATTGTTAAAAATATTTGAATTTAATAAAATATTAAATGAATTTTTCATTCCAAATTTTAAAATTTAAGTAATATGGATATAGCAATACGGTTTTCGGTGCGCTCGCTTTTACGGTTTTAAGTGAAATGTCACAATTTGATGTGTTATTTTGAGACTTCAATTCTAGCTTCGTATCAAATTTTGGTTAAAATCAATTAAAAAAACCAGATTGATGCATATTCCCTTCAATTAAATGCATATTCCCTTTTATTAGAGTTAATGCATGAAAGTTTCAGGCACACTATTCCGGCTGATTAGAGTACATAACCATTTGTCGAAACGAAAAGTGCCTTCTCCGACTTCTAAAGGTTGAATTATCTTACAAAAGCAATATTTTTTATTGCAATCAGATTTATTTCGGAAAAATGGTACAGTAACTTAAAGTAAGGTTTCAGTTATATCGTAACACTCAAAAGAGATTTAAATATTTTTGATAAAATATATGATGCAGATAAAATATCTGATGTCTGTTTTGATAGAAATTTCATTTAAATGTTCTTTTTGTATGTCATCATTCTTCAATTTCACTTTCCCGTATGCGAAGTACACGAAAATTAAAAATAAACACGATAATTACAAAACGAAAGGGAAAAAATTCGGCTCCCGGATTTTTCTATTGGGCAGATACTTATCAAATTTTGAACTACATCCAAAAAGGTTTTGAACGTCTATCGATCTGTACATGTAAATGCGATAATAAAAAAAAGCAATGAAATAAACATATCAAAATCGGTATGGGATGTTGCCACTACAAATGTTGTTATGCGTCAAATATTGATTTCAATCGAAATTAAATTCGTTTTTCGAATATTTTTAATCGCATGTTAGGAATTAATGCCAAAACAACGCTCTCCAAAGACCCCACAATAGATTCTAAATTCGCGTCAAAGGTTAATATTTCGTAACTTCTGTGAGTCCCTATCAGCCAAGGCATTCTTTATTAGAGTGTGGGAAAAACTCCACTAACTCACAACTCCTTCAAATTTTTTTAAAAACCTTGAAATTCCCATCTGGAAGTCAACCTGCTCTAGACAATCCTCCCTTTCCTTTTTTAATCAATGCAAAAGCCAATGTAGAATAGGTAAATCGCGTAAGACGTATTATACTCTCTGGCGAATGAAGGACGAATATTTCCCCCTCACACACAGGTAACGGTGGATGGCAACGAAGGAGATGGCTTTTGAAGAGCAGGAGAACTCAATGAACTGAAATTGCTCAATCTGCTTCCTTTGTTCCCCAACTGACCTCTTTTGTTCAGAACATTTTTTTCCCTTTTTGTTCCATTTTGTAGGAGAGAAATGATTACATTTGAGATGAAGGCAGGGATCATAAGATGTGAATGAATTATACTTGAATTTTTATTGTTTCTTTTGCTGTGCTTTTTAATCATCAAGGAAATATAAACTTATCATGCATGTTTTCATTTTGGCATTTATATGTCAGAGATAGACGATTTAATGGAATTTTGTGACAAAGTTTGTATCAAAAACTCTCTCTTTTTTTAAAAGGTCCGAAGAGTTTTGATAATATTTGTAACACTCCTACTTTCCAAAATTAACTCTATATCCTTACAAATTATAAAAGGATGAAATTATTATTGAAAAAACTAGATTTTGAGATTTCTCCAAATATTTTTTAGCACATATGCAAGGTATCCAATCTAAATTTGATCAAATGACTTATTCTAGCCCATGGGAAGTAGATATATGCTTCCAACTGAAAAGAGGCTTAAAAAATATATAATTCTATTTTATGCCACTTTGAATCAGTAAATATAAATATATTAACAAAAATAAGGTTTGAACTTTTATTCAATCTTCTAGTCTCATTAAATCTTAATTATTAACGTGTTCTTATTGATAATTTAAAAAATAACACTTAAACAATAAAATTTCTGCACTTCTGCAATAAGACTAACCGAGTTATGAAATGCTGAATACCATTCTCTTAAGCGATTTAAGACCATTTAACGACAATTTAAAAAAATTGCCAGCTAAAAGGGCACCTTAAAAAAGTGACTACTGTTGATTGACCTATACTAATTAATTTCGAAATTTCGTAACTCAGTCAGTTTCGGGTGTAGAAACCTTTTCTTTTTTAAATATTTGTGTTTCAAGATTATTTTATTTAATCATAGTGATAGGTTCGGGAGATTATGTGAAAAGTAGGATATTAATTTCATCAACAATGAGTTTAGTGATTCAGACACCTTTAAATAGAATTTCTAACGTCATCTAACGCATTTTTCTAGCTGAAAGCATATACCAAACTCCAGAGGTTTGCGAATTAGCTATTTGAAAAGGATTATATTAAACACCTTGCTTAAAAGTCTCCTGAATGAATATCGTAAATAACGAGACCATATTCAATTTCGTTTTCTTTTCTTGAACAATCATTTTTTGCAAATGCGGTAATTCAAATTTTTTGTTTTGTTGTATAACTGTAAAACCTTTTATTTTTATTCACCAATCAAATTTGATAAAAATGTTGCAAATTGACGGAAGTAATCATTACCTTATAAGACAAATAATAGTTTAGAAAAAAATAATCAACTTCTCTCAATAATAATTTGTGATTTCCATATCTGGAAAAAAGTCACAATCCACCTCCTTTCTGTATATTAATTGATAAGACTTAATATGCAAAATAAGACAAAAGAATTTGTTTGTATAATTTTGCTTAGATGTTGTGAAATTAATGAATTGTGAATTCCTAAACTTGTTTAAACTAGGGCATTATTTTGGATATTTAAAGGTAGATTATCTACCAACTAAAGTTCGAGAGAAAGGGAATGCCCAATTGGCATTCAATTTCACCTGAATACCGAATAGTCTAAAAATTCTCTTTATCATTTTGAAGGTTGCCATATCCGGTAAGGATGAGATGATTCAAATCAAATCATCTCCTAAGCCCAAGATTTTATTCTTTCATACTATAATTCTATTTTTAAAAGCCAGAATATGTTAGTCGAGTTAATATTTCCCAAAAAAGTGCAAGAAACTGTACTGTTATAAATATTTATTTCGTTCTTTGCTTAAGACAATTTAGCTGCACGAGTTGAAACTTGATACAGGTCTGTCAGCAAGTTTTTAAGAATCCGCAGGCTTCTATGGACAGCCATTAGAAAATAATATCCAAGGAACTAAAACGGCTGCGGTGGCCAAGCGAACAGGTCTCTGTTTCTCAACCGAAGGCTCCAAACTTTTAGCTCGACCCCAAAGTTTATGTAATCATGCTACATGCTACCAAATATTCTTCACATCTAATCAAATATCCTTTATCCTTCAGAATAAATATCCTTAAGATCAAATATCATTTGTATAGTAAGGAATGGAAGTTTGGAGAGAAGAAAGTATCGGATCAGTTATTTCTTATTAACCAGTGAACAATCCGATATTTTCGCAATTTAGTGTGACAAAATTACTGAAATCACACTGTCGATTAAAGGATTAAGAGCACTGTTGTAATTTTAAATTTAAATTTAAAAATGTACGATAATTATGTTATTATAACTATAAAAATATAGTAAGATTGAGTTTTAATGCAAAATAAAATAAAACAAGCCCTACAAATATAAGTATTAATAAATAATTAAAAGCAACTACCGGGTGTAGTCTCCCCCATTTTTTTTCGTATACTCTCTAATGTTGTTGTCGTGTGGCAAGTGTTTTAAAAAGGAGGGGGGTGGAAGGCAGATAAGGGGACAATTAGATTAGGCTGAAAGACTGCAGAACAGCCCTGCCACATCTTCAGCTATGTCAGAATATCTCTATTCCTCTATATCTACATCGGAATAAAGAATTTCTATATCTGCAGTCAATGTCTATTTCGAAGAGGGCTGAAATAATGGAAAGGCAGCTAAAAATATACTCCAGATCCAGCAGTACATCTGGACAGTGCATTCATTTTACATAGAGTCTGGAATCATCAGGAGGGATCTTCACACCTCTCAGGTGCCCTGTTTTCAGTTGTGCAATTGTGGTGGCGATGTATGTACCGTACTATATGTAATGTATATACTTTTTAGTAAATGAACAAAAATATACTCCTGATCCAGCAGCACGTCTGGACAGAGCGTGCATTCTACCTAGAGTCCGGAATCCTCAGAGGGGATCTTCACACCACAAGATTTTTGATGTAACCCCACACAACGAAATTTTAATTTAATTTATTTATATTTATCTTGAATCAAAGAAATTTTTGTCTGAATTTCATGTTTAAAATAATTCTTTAATTATAAAAATATTGTATGGTATTCATGACTTCAATATTGAACGATTTCTTTTGCTGTGCTCATATTTAAAAAAAAAACGTGATTGGTTGCAGAGAAAAGGTTTTTTGTATTGGTTAAAATTTAATCCCTTTAATTTCAAATTATAATTCAAATCACAGAGGTGATGAGAGAGCAATTTGAAAATACTTTGCACAAAGTGCAAAACGGTGCAAGACTTAACGGTAAAGACTTAAGACTTGTGTTAAATACCAGGTTATAAAGAAAATTTGATTGAGAATTTTTGTAAAATTAATCCCCCCTAACCACCTGGTTGCTAAAGGCAGGCAATTAATAAGATAATGTTTCAATAGAAGTAGTATTTTCAACAACAGTAATAGTATCATAATAATATTGCCGAACTAGGTGATCGTCAAGGCAGTTAGTTTATAAGTTAATGTTGAAATAGTAATTGTTTATGTATTGTATTGTAGTAATAATAGTAATTGTTTATGTATTGTATTGTATTTCACCATTATTTTATTATTTTCAGATTGTATTTAGTTTTAACTTACATTGCATGGTTATCTAATACCCACTGATAAGCTTTCAAATTTCAAGACAGTAGTCTAAAAGAAACAGATATACATGGGAGACTGAAATTCAGCACATGTTCGAAGGCTTTTTCTCACTTCTTTTTCTGTCTTTAAGTAATTAACGAGATTGTAAAGACTTCAAATCCCTATTTCCTTCAAAATACTATTTGGGAAAAATTCAGTAAAAAAGAAATTCATGAAAGAAATAGCATAAACTGAGTTAAGAAATGAAAACTATTTTATGTTTTAATAACATCATAATTTTATATATCAATTGTTAACTTCTATATATTAATAGTCATAGTTATTTAATAATCTTACATAAATGTCTTCAATTCCACATTCCATTTATATGGACGTGTTTTAGCGTTTGTTCTTGTCATAAAATAAAAGTGAAATTGATAATTATTAAGAATTTACTCATTTTCAATAGTTTTCACTTATCTAAAAGAAATTTAATTCCGTAAAAATATTTAAGCGCTATTCACTAAAATAGTTTCTAATGAAAAACGAATAATTTTAAAATCCATTTTTAAAGCGAATGGGGGGGATAGAAGTAAAACTGAATGATATTCAAAAACTATTTTGCAGAGCCTACGGATTCATGAAAATAAATAAAGCAAAGTTGAGGATTAAAAAAAGAATTCCAATATTTATTAGATAAGAAACAAAGCAAAATAAACTTTATAACACCCTTTCCATACAATGAGATGTTTTTAGCATGAAGCCTGAAATAGAGCAATGAACTCCAAAACGCAAAATACACCAAACGTGCAAGAGGTTATCTTTTAATCATAAGATTTCTTAGAAAAAGTCACAGGATACCAAAAGATTCTGACAATTTTACAACTATTTTGAAAACCGCTTAAGTTGTTTTTCTTCAAAACATGGCATTTTATTAGTGCTGAAATCAAAGAAATAGTTTTCGAATATTAATAAATAAAGATAAAAACGAAAAATGGTCATAATGACTGATTTAGTAATAACAACATTCTCATGACACTTTGAGCAGCCTTCCATTAAAAATCTGGATGTCTGTAATTGTTGTATTAATTTTTCAATCTGATAACTCTATTTATTTTTTAAGAATTACTTGTCCGGATGACTTTTCTATTTCAGAAATGAAAGTAATAAACACGAGTAGAAGACGAGAATTGCGTCAGTTAAGCTTCTTCCCCTTAGAATTAGATGGAATCGTCAAGAAAAACAATAATTTTCAATTATAGTTAATTTTATTTTCTAAAGGATAATTAATCCAAAAGAAAAGTGACTTTCTCTAACACATTGCTATTGCTGTTTTGGCATCGTTACTAAACCGTGCTAAAAGCTATATATATTTTAAAACTTTCATCATGATCCTATAAATTCTATTATAAATAGAATTACAAAGTGATATTACTTGCGGAAAACTCAATCCTTGGAATTTACGGTCACATGATACACGTCAAATTGAATGCTGTTGTTTCTTCTGCAGGCCTTTTCGCCGCTTTCAGACTATTGCCCCATATGAATGCAAACTAGTTTCAATATTTTTTACATAAGTGCATTACCGATTTTGAACCACTCTTTGCTTCTAAACATATGAATGAAAAAATGAATACAACAGAGAATCAATATCAAATAAATTGAAATAATGATTATAAGCTTAAATATAATGATAAATAATGAATCAGAATTTTAGTATTTGTAATTAATACCATAAAGCACATCATTATATTAGATGCAGAAAATTTTTCTCATATCCTTAACCAGCTTCATTTACAATTGGTTCGTTTAGAATCCGACGGCACACCTTCTGCATGCATACACCTTCTAGGCTTGACTAATTTGATACTTCCTATACGTGTTGATGTTATGCATTTGTTGTCATTATCAAAGTTACTCATGATAGAAGTGTAAATTAAATCAGGTTTATCTCGAATTTTCGAGCGTTTTCGTTATATTATAGAAAATAGGTCTTGAACTAGTTTGTGTATGGATAGAAAAAGATATAAACTTTACCTTTCTTACAGCGAAATTAAACATTGTGTCTAAGAAAAAGATAATTTCATGCACTCGACTCTTTGTCATGATTTTTAGAACATTTTTTGGAGAACATGATGCTGTTTTGGTTTGAGCTTGAAAATGCACGGGTAGAAAATTGGTGATTTATCGTTTTCGAGGCCTCCTGGCAGAATTGTAATAAGTTATAGCTCAAAGAAGTACAAAGAAGAAAATGGGAATCAACACGAAGCAGCGAGGGGAGATATCGAATGGTGTTATATATATATATATATATA
>JAOUZG010024543.1:0-19821 GCA_026289955.1 Argiope argentata | reverse complement strand
TCTTTGGTATTTGATTGGCCTCCAGCATTTATTCTTTCAAAAAAAAATAATGAAATTGTAAGATGATATTTAGAGAGCAATTTCGTTTACTTGTGACAAATAAATATGATATTTAACGTTCCAGCTTAAGCAGTTAAACTCTGATTATCCATAATTATTAATTCTGATCTCCAATTATCCGTATAGTTTTGTAAAAAAATATATATCTAAGAAAAATCTGAAAATAAAATCTGAAATAAAACCAAATGAAAACAACGAAATAAATACTTTAAACTCAAAAGGTGGCCTCTTAACCCTTAATTTTAACCCTATAACCATTTTACCCTTAACCCTTTTTTAACCCCTAACCATTTTTTACCGAATTACTTTAAAATCAATTTTTTCAAATTTATCCATGAACCATTAACTTTTGGATCAGAATAAATGCAGGGAGGAAAAAATTAACTAATTAAATTCATTATAAAAGATAAGTAGTATTATTTTTAAATAATATCTACCGCTTTTTATTGAAAAATGGTCTTCGTGCTCCTTCCAATACTGTTGGAAAAATAGACATATTCATATTGTGTAGATGATGATGATGTCGTGTCCACTTTTTAGCACGGAAAGAGGAGTGCAGTAGCTTCTGAGAGTCTGGACCCTTGAGCACCCGAGGGCAGAATTCTGACTTCTAGCTCACATGAGGATAAAACACACACCCACACACTTGTTCATCCCCCTTTTAAAGAGGGGGGCACATTCACACATAGAACACAGAAGAACAACCATGCTCAAACCGGAAATCGAACCCGGGACTCACAAAACATGAGGAAGACGCGTTATCTCTGAGTCAAAAAGCCGGCATATTGTGTAGGTATCAGCGAAATTCAAGTGGAACTTTATAAAGTATCCTTGTAAATAAGCGGTTAAAATAGTTTGTAAATATAAAAATTAAACAATGATTATTTTAACCTTTTGCACTCCGATGGTGCCTTTGACTCATCATTTAAGATTGTGCATCATTTTGACATTTTATTTATTTTTCAAATTTAATTGCTAAAAACAGCTACATAATTTTTAAGAGATGTAGATTAACTTTTCAAAGAAACTCGACTTAAAAGAATTGTGCATATTTGTTTTTCATAACAATAAACAAATCTTTGCATTAGGTAAATAATTGTGCATCTAATTATTTTTCGGAGCACAAAGGGTTAAAATAATAAACATTTCAAGTAAAAAAATATTTTGCTCAACCATTTTTAATTATTGGGCTATATGATTATCCAGTGCAGGACGGGTCTTATTTTATCTAAATAACTAGTTTTGTGGAAGTGGATTTATTTCGATAAAGGTAAAACTAGTTCCTGGGACAAATTTTCTATTTGCTAGAACTCATTGACAAATTGTCCATAAAAATGTGCTGTGTAATTAAAGGTTTTGGATCTATATAATGTTAAAAAAAATTTTCTTAGAAGATATGCATAGTGACATTATATATCTTGAGAGACAAAGAAAAACCTGAAAACTGTTTTCTATGAGCATTTCTACAAAATATTTTCTCTTTAAAGCAATGCGTGTAACTCAACAAAACTATTTGCTTTTTAAAACTTAGTTCTCATAATTTATACCTCTGATTCAAACCTATCTAATTAGATGCTTTTTCTTTGATGATTTTTTTCTGCATATAATTATATAGGCTTGAATAAATTAAACTGTGTATTTGTGAATCACATACGAATCATGTGAGAGAAAACGCATTAACTCTTTCACTATTTACTAACCTCTGTACTAACGAACTGTTAGGAGTCCAGGTTATTTTTCAAATGAGTACTTGAGAACGTAAAACGAGTGCTTGTTCTTGTTCCTACAACTCTCGTTTGATATAGAAAGGTGTCCCAAAAGAGTCCATTTATTGGGTTGTTCGAAAAGTCATTTCTTTTTTTTCTTGGTGAAAATGAAAGACGATCCTAGTATAATGAATAATTATTTTATTAAATTATATATCGCCCATTCTGATCCAAAACCTTTTGCCATCTTTCTGGTAGAGGTATGATTCCACGCTCATAAAATTTTTGGTATTTGCTGGCAAAAAACTAATCCAAGGTGATTTTTGACGTCTTCATTTGAGACTAAGGTTTTACCGTCCAAAAAATTTTGCATTGACCGGAACAAATAATAATCTGAAGGAACCAGATCTGGATAATATGGTGGAGTGGATCATTTTTGTGACATTTGAGGAGCACAGACTTCAATGCGACAACACAAATTTCTCTCCGTGAGGACATGGAGAACTCAAATATCGAGCTTCGAGGTTAAACCCAGGCCTTTCAGGTGGTCATAAACAGTTGAATTCAATAAATTTAAACTCTCACCGATCTCACGTGTTGTTGTTCGCCGGTTTGCATCAACTATTACCTTTATCGTGTCTTTATCAGCTTCAACCGGCCATCCGGAACGTGGTGCATCTTCGACATCAAAATTGCCGAATCGAAATTTTGTAAACCAGTTCTGACACTGTCGTATTGTCAACGCATCTTCTCCATACACATCGGTTAATTTCTTTCTGGCTTGAACAGCATTTTTACCTTTCCTACAGAAAAAAAGTGAAATATGACGAAATGGCTGCTTATTGCTTTCCCTATTTAAAAGGGCATCCACCAAAAACTACTGCGCAAAATCAATTGAACGTTTTCACAAACAAGTATTGCTATATCACCTCTCAAAACATACAATGATTATACGTCTTAAGTGTGAAGTTGGAATAAAAAAATACAATTAAATCCTTTGTCGAGAAAAAACGAAATTACTTTTCGAACGACCCAATAGTTAATATAGACCAGGTTCGGCCGGATTAGTAGTTAGAGGCTTAAAATGTTTCCTGATACCATTTTATTAATTTAAATAGTTTCATAAATTCAATTTTATTTTACACAAAAGATAAACTATGTCATTACCTGAAACCCCAATTTTGTAAAAAAATTATCGAGATTTTTAACATTATCCCTTAATTGTTGAGATAACCTTATGTAGAAGTTGAAATAATAAAACTCATGTTTCAAGTTTCATTTAGTTCTATGCAACGCATAAATTTCAATACGGTGAGATGAACTGAATAATCATCAGATTGATAAAGTTTAATTTATCTTATTCTAAGTCCACTTATAGTATAAATTAATCCACCATAAAATCAAATCAAAAAAAGAGTAAGAACTACCTCTAATTTATCCTTTTACATCTCAATCCCAAAGCCCTACTCCTTCCTTTAAAAAAATTTAATTTTCCACCGTCAATAGTTCTTTTTTTTTATAAACCTTACATAAAAAGAAGCTATAAAAAAAGAATATTTTCCGCATTTTTCATCAAAAATTTTCCGCACAATCTGAATCTCGGAGGAACGACTGATATAATTTTATTTTAATAACCATTCCTATGCAACTTCCGGAGCAGAGGAGAAAAAAATTTAATTTGTAAAGTAAATACATTTCTTTAAATGCGGACCGGTTTAATTTATTGTCATGCGGCAAAGTGGAGGACATCCATCCATGCGGAAGTGGAAGGATTTCGTGATTCGGTCCCCTGACACGTGGATATCCAGAAATAAGACATTCCGATGATCGTCGCTAGAAAAATATTCCAAAATACTCGGGAAAATTTGATGTATTCCACCAGCATTGGCTTTACATACGCGGCCAACGAGGAAAAATTTACAGTTCTTCTTGCCTTGCCTATTTCTCGCACGATATTTAAGGGACTGTTCACAAATTGCATTTTGTGCTAGGATAAATTGATTACATTAACCACTTCGCATACAATGACGTGTCTGACACACGCATCGAATGACTGAATTTTTATTTTCAAGTCTACGATTAAGCTACAGAATTATGTATTTAAATACGAAAAAAATCAATATGGAACGATTTGGTATCCCAAATGCTCCATATATTATTTAAAAAAAATAAAATTAACAATAAATTATCAAAATAGGATGAGTTATCTAATTAGAAAGGTAAATGAATTCGTATGTCAAGGTGTTAAACATCCGAAGTTGAAATCAGTCGTCAGTAACGATGAATCCTTTACAATCATCATTTAACAAGGCGAGAAAATAACAAAAGTATAGAGATAAAATTTTCAAAGCTGAAATTGCTAACTGTCAAAGACCAGGAATTACCTTTCTGATCTTTAAGATCTTATTTCCCTTTCTATTATGTATTTTTAAATTTTAATTTTCAACCCGGTTCTCTAGAAGGGGGAGGATATGTGATAGAAGTATTTACCGGTCCCTGCCCGTTCACAAGATTGTTCTTCGGAAGAATCAGGACTCGAGCTTGGAATCCACCGGTTCTTCAGACAAGATAATGGATGTCCTCATAAAAAGGTTTTTATTAAGATAAGCAATGCAATGAAATGAAATGAATAGCAGTAGTAAACTTAATTAGTGGGTTATTTGCCATTATTTGGCGATGAGAAGAAGAACCGTATAATATATGTTGTTGTTGTTATTACTTACGGCACTTGCCAAGGTCAGGCCCCCTACTAATACAGCAGTAGGTTTAAGCCGAAAGGAGCGTTTCTTGTTTATGAAGTAGCGCCAATTAGGGCCAAGAGTACGATTTAGTGACAGACTCACCACATTTGCTTGCACAGCCCCTTTTTACAGGGGGGTACAGTCCCACATCTCGCAGATAGCACACAGAACAACTATGCCCGTACCGGGACTCGAACCCGGGATTCCCAGAACACGAAGAAGACGAGCTACCATTCAAAGATAATCAAATCTTTTCCGTTAGAACTTTTTGCACTTTAACGGGAGTTTTTTCTGTCTAAATGCTGAACTCATAATGTAATAAATTTCATTCATCAAACTTGCCCACTTACATTATCAAAAAATAGAAACTAACAATCTAAATAGTACAGAAGCAATTTCAAAAAATGACTTTTTTATGAATGAAATCATTAAAAATTTTGACACTGAATTTATTTATACATTTATTAATTTTCGCAATTGTTATATTTCTCCTTTTTGTACTTTGTAAACATACGAAAAGTAAAATGAATCTCATCCATCAAATCAGAATGTACCTTATTGGAGTCTTTATTAATAAAAACTAATTGTTCAATTCCTTATGCTTTATTAATCTGAATATTTCATCTATTCGGCAAACAGAGAATGCGCAATGAAGTATACATTAGTATTTTTAATTTCTATGATGATAATTTGAAAACCAATTGCAAAAAATCAATAAAGTTTTTGGGAATTTAACATACTAGGGAATAACAAATTAATGATATGATAAATTTACAAACAAATTTTCAATTTGCAATTCGTTTTATTATTTAAAAAAAACTTTATTTATTCAGTATACATTCCAAATCTAAAAGCAATCAATATTTTTTTAGCAACGCCAGATAAACTAATGCAATATTAGCTTTCTTTCAGTCATTAATATCTCTTTTTACATATTCTGTACTAATTAAAGCTAATTTCGATATCAAAGCGAGATCTAAAACATTAAAAAAATTAAATAATTCAATTTACAATTCTAATAAAATCTTATCTTTATATACACGTATTTTAGCTTATTTTTTATGTCATCCTTTAAGAGGAAATTTTTTTTTCTAATTTAGTATTTTCAAGAAATTAAAATAATTTTATTTTAAAAATATTCTGCTAAAATCAAATGCCACATACAATTAGGTTTTTACAGAAAAATTAATTTGCTTTTAATTTTTTATTATTAAAACCATTAATAAAATATTTGTTTTAACATTTTATTGAGGTACAGAGCAGATACTCTACATCAGAGATACATATTTTATTATACATACAGAGATACGTAAACATATTTTATATATTTTTATCTCTGTTTATAAATCGGCTCAACTGCTTTACCATGAAGATATTTGAGATTCGATTTGAGATTCGCATATATAAGGTGCAATGTTTGCAATAACACATGCGATATTTATACTACTATATACTTTGCTTCTGCATATGGATTGGTATCCAAGACAAGGAAAATAGGCCAATACATTGAAATAGCTATAATCATCGTTATCACTAAATAATTGAACTGTATTTATATTCTGTAAAAAAAGAGTGGCTTGTTATTGTTGTAATATTTTATTCAATCCATGATATTAATTCATACTCTCCCTATCTCCCTCTAATCTTGTTCAAATTATCATCGTTAATAAAACTTTTTATTTATCCACTCAAGTTTAAATACATAAAAAATTTATTTATCCACTCAAGTTTAATACATCCACAACAAGTTTCAAAACTTGTTGTGGATGACACTTGATGTTAATACAGCTTTTCAAATATTTATTAATTAAATTTAATTTTTACTATTTTATTTATTAATTAAATTTAATTAATACTTTAAATAGAAATTTAGCTGTTTGTAATAAAAATTGAAATCCATAGACAATAGCTCGATCAGTAAAATGCGAGGATTTTTCACGTGAAGGCGAAGAATGCAAGTTCAATTCTAGGTGATATCGATAATTTGATAAATTAATTATTTATTTTAATTGTAATTATTTAATAAAAAGTAACTAAAATAAAGTGTGTGTTTTACCAAAGTAGTAATTGACTTTAATTTTTTATATATATTACTTGTTTCTGTATACTGTTTCATTGAAACTAACGTATTGAAACGCTGTATTAGATAAGGATTGACTGTATCAACTGTTTTCAAGTTATTCTTTATTAACTTCTTTCATACTTTATACATAAATATCCTTGTTTACAAATAACAAAGCATATTTTTTTCAAATTACAAAAATTTACTTTGGTTCAACTTTATGAACAAGTGGATCCATTTTCTTTAGTAAAAGTTAAAACTTAAAATAGAATCAAATTATTTAAGAAAATAAAAAAAAATACTGTATGTAGCCTATTCTCACTAAATAGCAATTCCTAGTTCAAATCTTCGTTTTATTCTACTATCGATAGATCAGACATTAATTAATCTTTTCTCCAAAGTTAATAAAATATATTGAATCCGTTACTTATGAATTAATCACTTATTTATAAATCATAATTATTGTGTTTAATCATATGACGATTTTTAAGTCTAAGGGAAATATGAAGAATAGAATCAAATACTAATAATTCAGATTCTCAGACTTCATTATTAAATTGTTATCAGGTGCTTCTTAAGGATTTATGTAAGTTAAAGGAAGGCAGAATTTTTCAGATATTTATTATGATTATTTTTTGTCATAAAATCTACTTATGGTTCTCTAAAACAAAATTTTGTGTAAATGTTACAAATTGGAGATATAATTTTCATGTTCCAAGAATCAGTTCCTTGAAATTCAGAAACAAGTTCATAGTATGATTCAATTTGTTGCCTTTTTTTACCATTCCAATACTGATTTAAGAATTTAATGCTTCATTAGAGAAGCTTAGAAAGCTTTAAAAAAATCAATACAACCTATCTTAAAACTCTTGGTAAAAATTTCATGAGCGACAAAATACATTGTATATTCAAAAAGAAATTGAACTTAATCCTTTGCGGTCCAATGTCGAATGTGACTCGAAATTCAAGACTGTGCATCATTTTGACGTTTATTTATTTATTTATTTTTCAAATTTTGCATCTAATTATTTTTTGGAATACAAAGAGTTAAATAAAAATTTGTAAAAATTCTTCATAAAGAGAAAAAAAAATCTTAGTTCTCATTTATACTCAAACTAACTTATTTGTCATTACTGGAATCGTTTTGAGTATTTATTTTTCAAGTGCATCTAGCGGTAAATATAACTTTGTTGTTACAAAACGTCAATATTTGAAAATAGATTTTAAATTTAGGAATAAAAAGAATATTAAGAAGTTAAAATCTGTAAAGTTACAACACGTTTCAAAATTATTATCAGCTAAGGAGGATCTATTCATTGTTACACAACCAGTCTTTAATTATCAGTCAAAAATCAAAATAAAGATTTGGTAACAAAGAAATAAGTCTGTTTACTATGTTTTAGAATTGTAAAATATAAGTTTTATATGATGCTTATCAACTTACAGAGACATTTAAACAATGATCTACATGAAACAGAGTTACAAACCAATAAACATTTAAAGGATACTTTGTACAAATTAGAATAATTGACTTAAAGGAATCTAAATTAAAATTTGTACGTATCAGAGTAATCCTTTATTGGAAGTTTATTGATCTGCAAAAACCAGAGCTCTTAAATACGGACATTTAAATAATTTTCTATATGGTTCGAAGTAAAGAATGTATGGACATTTAAACAATGAGCAATATAAATCAGTGAAATTATATAGTTTAACGAGTTGATAACAGTGAACTGTAAAAATAAAAATAATCGATCGATTGATATTTAAAAGGTGATCTATACAAGTAGAGTAAGTAATTAGCCCATGATCAATCAAACACCAATCAGCACAAAACGTAGCAACAAATCCATGAATATTTAAAAGATAATGCATTCAAACCAGAGTAGCCAAATCCATGAGCATTTAAAAGATGATCTATTCAAATCAGAGTAGCCAAATACTGAGTACTTAAATGATAATCATTCGTACAAACTAAAATAAGCTACTCATTGATATTGAAATGATTTTCTCTACAAGTCAGAGTAATTAATTGATCCATGAATATTTAAATGATGTGTATAAATCAGAACAAGTAATTGTTACATGTATATTTAAATGATGATCTGTACAAGTCAGAGTAATTAATTGACTCATGAGCAATCAAACAATCAATGCAAATAATAGTAAAAAAAATCCATGAACATTTAAAGAATGTTGTATACAAATCAGAGCAGACAAATCCTGAGTATTTAAATAATAATCATTTGTACAAAGTAAATTAAGCGCCTCATAGGTATTTAAATGATTTTCTGTACAAGTCAGAGTTTATTAATTTATCCACGAATACTTAAATGATGATGTGTACAAGTCTGAATAAGTAATTGTGGCATGGATATTTAAATGATGAAGTGTACAAATCAGAATAAGTAATTGCTGCATGGATATTTAAATGATGATCTGTACAAGTCATAGTAATTAATATACCCATGGGCAATAAAACAATAATCCGTAAAAATAGTAGCAAAAAACCCATGAACATTTAAAAGATAATCCATTCAAATCAGAGTAGCCAAATCCTGAGTACTTAAATGATAATCATTTGTAAAAACTAAAATAAGTTATTCATTGATATTTAAATTAGTAACTGACCGATGGACATCCAAACAATAATCAATATAAATTTTAGTAACAAATCCCAGGGCAGTTAGAGGACGATCTCTAGAAACCAAGAAAGCAAAATATCCAAAATTGAAGATTGTACATTGACATGAAAAATGCATTTTTGTACATCGTAACAAACATAATGAGGGTCAAATTTAAAAAAAAAACGTATGAGACTGAAAAGGCCAAAGAAGAAATTATTTCTTTAAATACCCAAACATGCAAATTACTTTGGATTTTCACCGAGATCTATAGATTACACTTTATATTATTTTCTCGTTCCCTTCTACTACATGGCTTCCTTTTTTTCCAGATCTATCCATCTATCTATATCTATATATCCCACTGCTTATCGCAACACAACCCTTTTTCCTTTAGATCTCATTTGCTTATAAATGGAATCCAGATTTTTTTTTTCTCTCCCTCTCTCTTCGGCATCTTCTCACGCTTGTGCTAACTTCAAGTTTCCGTTGGAGACAGATGTTTTTTACCAATCTCAACCCCCCCCCCTTACGTTTATTCCACCAACAAAGCAAAGAAAACGAAAAATTGTGAGATGAAAACGTACAAAAAATAACATAAAAATCGGCTTTATTTTCATTTTTTTTCGAAGCAAAACTTTCCCAGGCTTGTTTTAAAATAACCCTTTCAAAAGAATTGTTTGTTGATAGATATTTTGCAGGTATTTTTGTAAGTAGCTCAGACAGGCAACTTTTCATTGAGGTTTTCACACTGATATGAGAGGTGATTGTTTTTAACGTCTTCGTTTCAGTTGTCTTTCAATATGACGTCTAAAATCCGGGGGGGGGATATTGTAATTCTTTTATTTCTTTTATAATGCTGATGATAAGCTCACCTTCTGACAATATATTTTTTAAAATCATTGTTTGCAAATAAGTCCAAATATTTTTCAAACAACGTGAACTGATACTAAATATTAAAATATAATATAAATAAAAGATTATATAATGAATATAATCGTTTATTAAAAATATGTAATCATAAAAAAAACTCGCAATCAGTGAAAAACACAAGTTGCAATAAAAAATGGACTGATTACCGACCTACGGTAAAATAGAATAAGTAGTGGGAGGGTTAAACAATAAAGGGTCAATAATGCAGGTATTCAATTAAAATAGCCCCAAATCAATTAAATCTTAAAAAATTAATTCATTTTAATTTGATTTGTTTTAAGTAAAGAAAAACCTGAATTTTAAAAGTGATTTTAATTCATGTTCAAGATCTGTGGAATTTCAAAATTTAATTTTAGTGTTCTTAATGACAACGCGATATTTTAAAACTTTAATGTGTGTTAAATTTTAAATATAGTTAAGATAAGATTGCTTATAAGCAGCATTTCCAAAAGATGAATTCTTGAAAAATTGATTTTGGGATACGAAAAAATAATGGTAGTAAATAATTATAAGGGATTTTTTTTTAAAAAAAAGTAGGAAATAAATAAAATAAATATTTGTACATTTTAATAGGTAAAACATTATTTTAATATTCTATAAAATATAAATGAAATCGTATTTTCAAAAAGAGTTTTAATTTATTCTGGCGTTTATACTAGAATTCGTAAAAGAAAGGGCGATTTCAAGCAAACGTGGAGTAATAATATTAACTGTTAACGGAATAAAAATTGTGCAGGAGTACCTACACTAGAAGAAGAAAACGCCTTAAAACTATACAAACAAAATAAAAATTTATTCTATTTAATAGATTAAAAATTATGTATTTTAAGAGAAAAATTCTAAATTTTAATAAAATTGTATTTTTAAAAACATTTTTAATTTATTTAAACATTTATTTTAGGATTCATAAAAGAAAAGTCAATTTCAACGAAACTAATTGCAGCAACTATCAAATGCTATTGGAGCGCAAATGGTGCAGTAGTTAAGCGTTTCCACACTAGGTGGAGTAAGCATCTTAAACAACATAAATAGTTAAAATTCTGAAAACTTTGAAAATGCTTGAAATATTTTACATAAACACCAATCTAAGACGTTTGGAAGTTTCTAGACCATTCTAGAACTCATTTGGTTCTTGAAACAATTTAGAAAATTACACTGCATCAAATAACTTTTAAAAATTACTGATAATTCAGCTCATTCTTAAACAATCTTTATCATTCAAAGAAATTCTACAAAGCATTGGAAATTTTGAAGCATTTCAGCATAGTTTTAAACAATTTGAAACATTCTTACAATTTGAAAATCCATACAATTTCCTAAAAGTATCTAAAACATTATGAAACATTATTAGTTTAGTTATATCAGCGTAATTTTTCAATAGAATTTCTTAACCAAACTTATTAGAATTTCTGATGGGTTTCCAGAATATTTCGAAGCACCCTTTAATAGAAAAATTCATGTTTTGTAAAAGAAATTCGATATATGAGCTTGCATCCTTAAAACTACATAATATTGTAATTTTCTGTAGAAAATATTATAATCCTCAAAAAAATATTTAAAAAAAATACCTCTGTAGCTTGACAAATTTCTCCATTTTAGATCTCGCTAAGTCCGAATCAAAAATTTTAGCCTATGAGCACGATAATTCAGAAACGTTTTCATTGAAACATGAGCATTTTAGGTTGTCTTTATACCACAATTAGAAATTTTTATTAAGTTTTGAATGAATGTCATTCATTGTAAATTTATTTTTCCAGTTGTTCGAATACAACAAGACCTTAATTATAAAACATATGAAATTATATAGATAATTAATGATTATATTGAGAACTAAAAATCAAAATCCACATGAAATTATTAACCAAATTTGAAAAGTGGTTCACTATCTGTTCATCTACATTTTTGCATGAACTTAAATGTGTTAACACAAAAATGTATAGATTAAAAAAAAAAGATTAAATTGAAATCTGCCATGCATATTTCCATATATCATGTCAGAACATCATTTCTTGAACGGCCAAGCACCACGTGCTCGTGCAAGTTAAATTATATTTTTATTCATTTCAATTGTTTCATTTGAATGAGTCACTTTAGTATTGCAAACGAAACAAGAAACTTTATCTCGCATACATTGTTTAAAAAATATCGCATTTCCTATTTATTTCATCTCATATAATCATGCGCTCAAAATGACATTTTTCTAAGTTTTATTTGCTGCAATCATTAACTTTTTTTAAAAAATCAGGGCTTTTATAAATGTGTTGGCAACACGTAATTAAAAGCTGATTTTTTGAGAGGCTCGTGGATATAGTAAAATTTTTATTTTTCGCCTACGGATTTTTTTTTAATATTTCACCCACGAATTTTTGTTGACCCCAAAAACCTCATCAAATAAATAAATAATAACAACATACAGAAAAAATAAATGAAATTTGATTTGTTATTTATAGTTAAAATGTGTCAAATATTGGTTTTAATCGGTCAGTATGTATGTAAAATATATAGCATAAGAGATATCGGTAAGTATGTAAAATATATAATCAATTTCCTTCAGTAAACTAAAAAGCGTAAAAATTTTTATGCGCAATATTTAAATTCTGGGTATTAAAATCCAAGATAGCATTTGCATTCAATATTAGGAAAGAAGAGAACCAACTCTTAATAAATAATATGTTTCAAAGACACTAACTAATAAATAATGAAAGAAATAATTAAATATTAAGGAAAGCATTTTCGAATCACCGATGCATAAGAATTCAGCTTCCTAAATAGACGATGCATCTTATTTGGGATATTTAATGTCATTTTAACACATTAAGGATCACTCACGAGTTTTATCGTGTTTCACATCCCATCTGTTGTGGACCAACACAAGTTTTCTCTTTTCTCATAAAGTTATGATGATTTTAGAACGTGAAAGTTTGCCCCAAAACATGCAGTCCTGGGCGTATGTCTAACAGTTTTCTTTGCGTTCCATAATATGTTAATTTTTGCAATAACATAAGAGACATTTTAGATACTGAAGAATTTCTTGGTGAATTTTACATTTAAATTTACAAATTGTATACTTAAAATAAAGAATTCAGTAATTCAATTCGTAATGAAAACACGTCATTGTATACTAATGAGATTCATGATTCTGAATTATCTGTGTTCTTCTTTATTAAAATTGCATCACTGTGACATTCAGTCTCTAAATATAGGAAATTATATAATAAAATAACTTGCAATTATTACACGAAAATCAAATTGATTTGTTTCTGCGAAGTTAATCCTAAGTCTCAAATACAATCAACTTGATTTATATATCAAAATATTTTTCAATATTATATTATAACATTACAATAACTTTGCTGTTCTGTCTTATGGCACTTGCTATGTACAAGCTCCCTGAGGTAGTCAGCGATTTAAACTTAATCAGCGTCTCTTGTTTTGTAGTATCGCCAACTAGGGCCCAAGAGTACGACTTTTGCTACTCATCACATTCACTTGCACAGCCCGTTTTTTACATAGGGGTGCATTCACACTCCTTTCAGATAGAACACAGAAGAACGACCATGTCCGAACCGGGACTCGAACCCAGATCACAGGAAAGACGTGCTACTCCTATACCAGGGCGCTGGCAACAATTACGTAAACACGGAATTTAATATTACAAACAAGAACAGAAATACACATATTTACAGTTATGAACGTTAAAATAATACTGTATAGTTACTAATCAATATTAATAATTAACTCTAATACATCAATTCATTCACACAGTACGGGTATTTTCTATTAAGTAATGTTATATATTAGATTTATATTTAAAAAATATATCGTTATGACGTTGTTTCTCTCTAAATATCAGAAATTGTATTTAAAAATGATCTAGAATAACTACATGAAAAGCAAATCGGTTTGTTTCTAGGAAATAAGTTCTAAATTTTATGAAAAAGGATGTTTAAGTTATAAACAGAAATATTTTCAAAGGTACATTGTAATATCTCAATATTGTAATCATGGCAATTTATAAAGAGCAAGAAAAAACATAAATGTACATATTTTCTATTATGAACATCATAATAATACTGTACGGTTAACCCTTTCGCGACGGTTGCCGTATATATACGGCAGTCACTTGATGCATCACAGCGGCTGACGCCGTATATATACGGCAGCCACTTTTTCGTCCACAGCGGCTGACGCCGTATATATACGGCAGCCACTTTTTCGTCCACAGAGGCTGACGTCCTCTAGATACGGCGGCGAAAACGTGGCGAAACGTGGCGAAGTATAGTCAGTCACTCTGTTGCGAAAAATAGCGAAGAGTGGCACAGGCGCGCCGTCGCGAAAGGGTTAATAATCAATATTAACAATCAATTCTAATACATAAATTCATATCAATCTCTCAGTATGAATATTTTCTTCTGAATAACTTTATATATTCAATTTATATACAACAGATATATAGATCTCATAAATAACATCAATGAATATTTCATTCTTCAAATCCATGCGTAAGTTAATAATGCTGTAAGCTTTTCGAAAGGAAACTTAAACGAAATCTGCTCGGGAAATTGAACTTCAGTTACAAAAAGAATTTGATTTTAGCTTTTCTTGTAAAAGAATGCTTTGGATGTCTAGACAGAGCCCTCATTTACATAGCATAAAATGTAATGCACGTTCTACTCTCCTTAAAATATTGTCTAGTCAGATTAGATTAAGTATTGTTCTTTAGTTGTTGAGCTACAGGTTACCTTCAGTGAAGTATATATACCCATTCTCAGTTCATGAGATAAGATTTTTATTCTATTTACAGGAATCAAGATTTCTTTTCTTATCAGAAGCCTGAAGTTGATCTTTCGCTTTTTCTTTTTTGGCAGATTTTTTCAATTTATTTCAACATCTAAATTTAACGCATTAGTACTAACGTGACATGCTTGCGATTCACATCTGCTGTGTAATTACACGACTGGTTCTTTATTACATTTAAGAAACATATTAAAAATTTGTAACATTGCTTAACTGCGCAGTTTGTCTCATGATAAGAGAAAGAGTTTAACGGATAGTACTAACGAATACTGTATCAATAATCTTCACCTTTGGCGACAAACTTGGCGACGAATTCAGCGACACCGGTAACAATAATAAAAGTGCCATGGACTACTGGAATTTTGGAGACATCTCAATCAGGAATGAATATACGATATCCTTCAAACAGCTTCTTATCCTTTTTTTTCAATTATCAAACTAGTTATTGAACGAAGTCTGTCCAGTGAGTTAACTTTGATCACTTTGTGTTGTTGAGATTATTTATAAGTGACTTTCTGCTTGTATGCTGTTAATTTTTAGATTTGCTGTTTTACTTTTACGCTTATCCGTGTTTTGTTAAATGTGTTTTGTTTTTCCTTACATAATAAAGTGTTATTTATTTATTTTATCAAGCAAGGTGATCTTTTCACCCTACAGACATCAGATGGAATTTTCCGTAGCAGTATAAAATGAAAAGAATCATCAAATTTGTTAGTTCGAATCATAGGTGTGAATCCAGGTAGCGAAGGAATGCATGGAGTGAAATATATAGGAGTCTATACCAAGTTGAAACTCCTCTGAAACTTCATACAGATTAGTTTTCCCATTTCATTTCCGAGAATTTCAGCACATTTAAATGTTAACATACACATCATCTTTGAGGAAATGGACTAAATTCGCCAATGATATTTCGTTAATTAATTTCGCCACATTGCCTGTATGAGTAAACAATGAGAATGTTTTATCTTTATTTTTAATTATAATTTAAAACAGTACTTTGATGTAAGATACAGTTCACTCGATTTCTTTTACATTGCTAAATTAATACTAATTATATGGTGCGCGAAATGTTGGTAACCAAAATCAGTTACTTGTGGTTTGCATCTAAATATTATACAAGATTCTTGTATTCTCGATTCTAGTATAAATTTATTTTATGTATCTCGGTAACTTTTCAAACGATTTGAATCAAATTTTATATTTAGATAAGATATAGTTTTTAAAATTTAACTATAAAGATTTCTTTATTAAAAACGATTTTACAGATTTAAAAAACATTTCTTCGTTACTGAATATTGACATGTGATTCTACGTGATTTACATAAGCGTCTATCAGAGAGGGAGTAATTGTTAGTCTTCAACTCTCTCGCATTTATCTGGTTCGATTCCACGTTTGAAATTCAATTCGATTCGATTCGATTTTGCTTATAACTTTAAACGAGCCATTGAATAAGATTCATTTACAATCTTGAGCCATTGAATAAGATTAATTTAGAATCTTGAACCATTGAATAAGATTCATTTACAATTTTGAGCCATTGAATAAGATTCATTTACAATTTTGAGCCATTGAATAAGATTCATTTACAATTTTGAGCCAATAAATAAGATTCATTTACAATTTTGAGCCAATAAATAAGATTCATTTACAATTTTGAGCCAATAAATAAGATTCATTTACAATTTTGAGCCAATAAATAAGATTCATTTACAATTTTACAAAGAAAAAAAAGAGACTGCAACGTCCTTGTGGTTTGCAACGGGTGTTTTTTTTTCGAGATTCGATTCAACCGAATAAACTGTAGTGCAATCGATTTTGATGCACGTTAAATCCGACTGAGCTAAATTATCTCCCTCTAGTGTGGAAGTTTGGAGTGGAGATACCAGCTCAGGTGTCATCCTCATCATCTGACTGTGGTTCAAAGTTTTGATGTCCGTCCCAAAGTAGCCCTAGCGTTTCTTTAAAACGAGATTTTAATATAACCAAGCAATAAAAAGAAAGAGAAATGTCCAAAATTCGATCCTCCATGTACTCAATATATTAATTAAAAGTATGAAAGTATCAAGCACTCAAATTTTTATTTTTAATAAATAAAAAAAAAACATTTTACTCCTTTTTGAGCTCACTAAATAATACTGCATTAAACCGAATAATTATTCACAACGATAAAATAAACAAAATCTATGAAAAGAAGTAGATTATGAATATTCATTAGAAGAGTGGTTTAATTGATCATATTACATCTTATTAAATTCAGCTCAAATAGAGGTTTTGTTTCTTAAAAGAAAGATTGGTTAAATAAATCATATAGGAACAAGGAAACATTGTTGCTATCTAAATTGGAATGAAAAGACTTGTAAAATGAAATAGTGGGGAAAATATGCCTTGAGATATGATTTGATAATAAAAAATTTATCTTAAGAAATCTAAAATTTCTTCTCTTTAATAAATCAAATTACTAAATATATTTATTATCATGCAAAATATTAGATAAATAACTCCTCTATCAAGTGAATTAATTACATAATTATTATTTAACAAAAGAATAAAATCTCAATAACAGTTTAAAGCCCTTTCAAAAGCAGAGGAATGAATAAATTGTCAAATGTGTAATTTTAACATTCATGATTTTATTCAGAATTTATACATTTAATTAAAGAAATTAAATATTTTGACTGTTGTCTATTATGTGCAATCTTTGAAAATGGTTTGTGATTATTTAAAATCTAATGATTGATTTTTTTTTATATTCGTTAGATTACTGACTCAACTTATTATTAATACAGATATTTTATTGTTTGATTTTGACAATAACCTTATATCGTCATTTTCAACAATGAAAAAATTCAGTAAGATATATTTAACTACATAGAAAACAAATTCCATTGCAATAATAAAATATTTTGTAATTAAGTGCACTTATGTTTTGAAATTAATTAAAAATATATAAAATATTTTGAACTACAATTTGATTGATTGTAGATATTTGCAACAGTTGATTGTATCTAAGGTATATATCTTTGCTGCAATTCTATAGGTCTATATATCTTTGCTGCAATTCTATAGGTCTATATATCTTTGCTGCAATTCTATACGTCTATATATCTTTGCTGCAATTCTATACGTCTATATATCTTTGCTGCAATTCTATACGTCTATATATCTGCTACAATTCTATAGAACTATATATGTGCTACAGTTCTATAGATCTATATATCTGCTTCAATTCTATACGTCTATATATCTGCTTCAATTCTATACGTCTATATATCTGCTACAATTCTATACTTCTATATATCTGCTACAATTCTATACGTCTATATATATGCTACAGTTATATAGATGAATATATCTGCAACAATTATATAGATGAATATATCTGCAACAAATATATAGATGAATATATCTGCAACAATTATATAGATGAATATATTTCCAACAATTAAATAGATAAATATATTTCCAACAATTATATAGATGAATATATTTCCAACAATTAAATAGATAAATATATTTCCAACAATTTGATTGTATATATATTCTCGCACTATATTACTTATAAATTTATAGAATAAAATTTAAAAGTTATTCTTCTTGTAGAGAAAAATTTTCGAAGCTGATTTTCGACACAAAAATGCAATTCAACCCATTCGTTCAATGCAACTTGGATTTTTTTTATTTCTTACTTACTTACTAAAAAGAATCCCAAGAAAAACTTTTTATACGTCAAAATTATCGAACTTCCGAAAAATATTGTAAAAACCACCATCAGAAGGAAATTTGATGTTGACGACAGTTTCGGTTGAGTTTGACCTTTTATTTTAAAAAAAATATTCTGATTTATATTGCTAAGTACAGGATCTCTGTCTGTAAATATCTCCGAAAATTCTCTTTAACGAAACATTCTCTTAAACGCTTCTTTTAATCTGATACATTCTGAATGACCAATCAAAAATTCATCAATCAAGTTGGAAGGCTTACTATAAGGTTAGAATAGAAATTATCCATTCTAATTGTAATAACGAATGTCTGTGTGTTGATATTCTACGAGACAAGACACGAGATCTATAGATACCAAAATTTGCACATATATGCCTTGAAGGAAAATAATGCGCCCAACCAAATAATATTTTTTTCTGAAACTTTAATTACAGTCATCTGTGTTAAAGTGAAATTCTGATGGGTTTCCTTTCAACATAGTTTATGAAGTTATTACAGATTAAAAATTATTTTTACATCACCTCAAAATTCTAAAAATTGTTTTCAATGATTCTATCAAATTGTAATCCAAACTGTTTTATAAATTTCTAATTTCAAAATATTTTACAAATTTCTAATTTTAAAATATTTTATATATATTTAATTTCAAAGTATCATATATTTTTAATTAATTGTAAAAATTTCATATTTTTAATAAATTTTAAAATTTTCATATTTTTAATAAATTTTAAAATTTTCATATTTTTAATAAATTTTAAAAATTTCATATTTTTAATAAATTTTAAATTTTTTTAAATTAATTTTAAAAATTTCATATTTTTAATTAATTTTAAAATTTTTTAATTAATTTTAAAAATTTCATATTATCAATGAATTTTAAAAATTTCATATTTTTTAATAAATTTAAAAAAAATTATTTTTAATAAATTTTAAATATTTCATATTTTTAATGAATTTTAAAAATTTAAATTTTTTTAATTAATTTAAAAAATATCTTATATATTTTTAATTAATTTCAAACTATTTTATATATTTCTGTTCAATTCAAACTGTTTTATATATTTTTTTATTAATTTCAAGCTATTTTATATAATTTTTAATAATTTCAAGCTATTTCATATATTTTTTATTAATTTCAAGCTATTTCATATATTTTTTATTAATTTCAAGCTATTTT
>JAOUZG010024539.1:418068-582933 GCA_026289955.1 Argiope argentata | reverse complement strand
GATTGGATTTCCTGAAGAAATATGATTTTGTAATAGACTTTAAAAATAACTCCCTGCACTCCACTTCAAAAGTCGCGACTCTTTTCCATTTAAGCTCTGGAGGAGCCTTTACCTGTCATGAGATTGTTGCTTCGACAGACTTTGTTATCCCAGCTAGAAAAGAAATAATTTTAGAAGGATCTGCTGATGAAACGGAGAATTTCCGCTTTAGTGTTGTTGAATTTTCCAACGACGGGAATCTTCCAAGCGGAACAATGGTGGCCTCAAGTCTTGTAGATCTCTCGAAGAAGAATGTACCCGTCAGGGTTATCAATGTTAGTAATAAATCAAAATTAATTTAAAAAGGTGAAGTTCTAGCAAAATGTTCCCCAGGTACCTGTTTCGAGAAAAGTTGCTACTTAACATCGAAGGAGGCTTCCGACCGTTTGAGCCTGGAATTACTTAAGGGCACTGAATTGGAAAAGGAGCAAAGAGTCGCTGCAGGAAAAGTTATTGGTGAATTTAAAGACTTATTCTCACAAACATCTGATGATGTTGGAAGAAAAAAAGTTAACGCAACACCGAATCAATACTGGAAATCATCCTCCTATACGGCGGATTACCATTTGCCAAAGTAGAAGTGGTGAAAGATTTATTAAATGACATGCAAGAAAAGGACGTCATTGAACCTTTGTCTAGTCCTTGGGTCTCTCCCATCGTTTTGGTCCGAAAGAAAGAGTGCTCTACAAGGTTCTGTGTAGATTCTTCGTGATGTCATACAGTCGCCGGTAAGGATTCGTATCCTCTTCTCCGAATCGATGATATACTCTCCGTGAACGAGTGCTTCTCCACTCTCGATCTGAAGAGTGGATACTGGAAAGTGGTGATCCATCCTGACAATCGTGAGAAAAAAGCCTTTACAACTGGAGAACATGGACTGAGGCAATTTAAGGTCATGCCTTTTGGCCTTTGTAATGTGCCAGCAACTTTTGGATGTCTGATGGAGACAGTTTTAAAAGGACTTACTCCAGAAGATTGCCTCGTTTATTTTGATGACATCATAATAGTCAAACGGAATTTTGAAAAGCATCTTTGTAGTTTAAAAAAGGTTCTAGATAAATTAAAAGATTCCAACTTGAAGTTGAATCCATCTAAATGTCGTTTGTTCCTTCATGAGGTAAGTTACCTTGGACACATAATTTCTGCAGTAGGTGTTCAAACAGACCCGGAAAAAGTATCAGCAGTTAGATATTGGCGCCGCCCTGAAAACGTGCATGAACTTGGAAGCTTCTTGGACCTTTGCACATATTACAGGAGATTTGTTAAGAGCTTTTCCTTGATCGCTAGACCACTGCACAAGCTAATCGAAAACAAACAAAAATTCTTGTGGTCGGACGAATGCGAAAAGGCATTTAACGACTTGAAAGAAGCCTTGACATCGGCTCCCATCCTGTCCTGTCCTATCCTGATCCTGAAAAAGAATTCATCCTAGATACAGACGCAAGTAATAAGAGCGTTGGAGCAGTATTATCTCGGGAAATCGACGGCCACGAACGTGTCATTGCATATTTTAGCAAGTGCCTTTCGAAACCAGAATGGAATTATTGTATTACCAGGAAAGAATTGCTCGCTATAGTGAAGGCAGTGGAGAATTTCTATAGTTACCTTTATGGAAGAAACTTTCTTCTCCGAATGGGCCATGTATCTATGACCTGGCTTTTAAATTTCAAGAATCCGGAGGGTCAGATAGCCAGATGGATACAGAAACTTCAAGAATACGACTATGAAATTAAACATCGGAAAGGGTCGTTGCATGGAAATGCAGATGCCTTATTAAGAAAGCCTTGCTCCGAGGGTTGTCACTACTGCTCCTCTGCTGAAGAGAAATGTGGGATTGCTACACCAACAGCATGAAAAATCACAGACGATCCCACCTCAGTCTGATCCTTGGAGTAATGAAGAGGTCTGCAAGGAACAAATAAATGATCCTGAAATTAAACCGATTATGGCAGTCTGATCCTTGGAGTAATGAAGAGGTCAGCAAGGAACAAATAAATTATCCTGAAATTAAATCGATTATGGAATTTTTGGAATCAAACAATTCAATACCTGAATGGCAGGACATTTCAAGCCGCAGTAGTGGAACTAAACGTTATTGGGCTCTCCGGAATTCACTCGAAATTAGAAATGGCATCCTGTATAGAAATTGGGAGTACGAAGATGGGAAGTCAGTTCAGTGGCAACTTGTACTTCCCCGATCAAGGTAAATCAAGTTCTGAAGGAGTTACACAGCAGTTCTGCAGGTGGCCACATCGGAGTCATGAAGACGATGCATAAAGCCCGGAAGCGTTTCTATTGGAACAACTTGAAAGATGAGGTTCAAAAATGGTGCAGAACATGTCATGACTGTAACGCCCGTAAAGGACCAAAAAACACGCAGTCGTGGCAAGTTACAGCGGTACAAAGTAGGTGCACCATTTGGGAGAATCGCCTTTGACATCTTGGGACATCTTCGTCGGACGGACTATGAAAAGAGAAACATTCTTGTCGTTATGGATTATTTCACAAAGTGGCGAGAGGCTTATCCAATTCCTGATCAAGAGGCGACTATTGTAGCAGAAGTCTTACTTCAGAACTGGATTTCTAGATTCGGAAAACGTCTTCAGCTTCACTCTGATCAAGGGAGGAATTTTACTTCTGCTGTATGTCAAGGACTTTGCAAACTCCTCCAAATCGACAAAACGCAGACATCTCTTCATCCCTAATCAGACGGCATGATAGAGAGGTTCAATCGTACGATTCTAAATAACCTCTCTTATTTCGTTTCGAAAATCAACAAGATTGGGATCAGAAACTACCCTTGTTCCTGCTTGCTTATCGAAGCGTGTTTCACGAAACGACTGCCTTCACACCATCCAAGATACTCTTTGGACGAAAACTCCGACTGCCCTGTGATCTTCTGTTCGGGCGTTCACCGGATACGCCTTCTTCGCCTGTGAATTGTTCAAGACCTCCAGGCCTGTTTAGAAGACGTACACAGGTTTGCCTGAGATCGGATCAACATAGCGACGGAGAAAATAAAGACCAGGTACGACTCTAAATCCACCGGACATGAATTCAAAAAAGGTGACAAGGTATGGTTCTGGAACCCGATTCGACGAAAGGAACTCTCTCCGAAGCTGCAGTCTTCCTGGGCAGGCTCTTATACAGTCCTGAAAACACTGAATGACGTCGTGGTTCGAATAAGGAAGTCACCGAACTCAAAACCGAGAGTAGTACATTATGACCGGCTTTCCTCATTTATGTGAATATGACCTGTATATTTGTAAATAGTGTTCTTTATTTTAATTTTTTTCAGTGTTTCTGTCTGCAAATTAATGTCTATGTAATTGCAACTATTTTGTGTCTTCTGCTCAGGGTCTGTACTGCCCGAGACGACGTGCAGTCCTTGAGGAGGGGGCAATGTTACAAGCTGGAAAGTGCCGTGAAAACGCGCCCAAGATGGCGTCGTTTGGCGAGAAGCTTCGCGCCAGCTCGGTTGGTTTGGCGAAAGGAATAGTCTAGTAGCCGCTGGATCACGCGGTGTTTTGAGAAGTTTCGGGGCACGTGATTCCTCGGCTATATAAGGGACGAGTAGCCGGAGTCAATCAGTTTTTTTTTCCTCTCGGAAGAAAAGCGTCTCGCTGGAATAGCTGATTAGTGAGCTGTGTTTTTGAGCCCGCTGTGATTTACTGTTGCTGTGCTATACGATAGCTGTTTTGCAGACTGTGTTTATTGTGCGTAAGACTTGCATTTACGCTGTAAGTGACTGTTGACTGCTGGATTGTATTTAACTGAAATTTTTACTTTATCAATTATGCTGTAAATAACTGAAAAATAAATTTGTTTGTGCTGTCCTCAAGTAAAGTCCATTCAATAGGAACCCTCTACGCTAAACACTTAACAATTTTGTAAAACTCAGAATTGATGTCCGCATTTTAAAATGAATTCTTTCTTTTTAAAATATTCCACAATCTTATAGAATTTATATAATGTCAGAACCTAATTTATTTTTAAATTAGTTCCCAATTGTTATATAATTCTTGTAGAAAATCTATATTTGTATAACTTTCAAATACTGTGTACGTAATTTGAATTAATATTGTATTTAATTATTTGTTATTCTTGCTTAAAACAGTAAAGTTTTCAAACTGGGCACGAAATGAAATAGCAATCATTATGGCCGAAATTATTTATTTACAACATTTAAAGATTATTAATATTAATGACGCGACACGAATCAATACACAAAACACTTAAAGTCTAACTGGAATCTCTTCTACTTTGCGCAGCTCACAAACTTCCCTTTATAAACTCCATGAGGGATTATCTGGCGGCGGGAAAATAGATGAACCTTATTCCCTCCCCCCAACGGAAGAGCATCCGACTGAAGACGATGCGCTTGAAAATGGACTAAAAAAACAAAAAGAAATACATGGAGGCATTTCGGAGAAAAATGATAAAATTTAGTTTTGCTAAAAGCCCCAGATAATATAACTCCTCGAAGACACATGATATACATAATAATACTAAATATAACAGAATAGAAATTTCACGTAAAGAAAGCAAGAAAGAGAATAAAATAATAAAGAGGCACTTAACATGTTACATTTTTTTAATCTCAAATTCTTCTAAAAAACCGTAGTGAATACATATAATAATGAATAAAACACAATTTTACTCAGAAATTAAGTCTGGAAAGTGCATTTGCATTGTCATGAGCACTTTCCCTTCAATAAGAAACTTTAACATTATACCTTTGTAAGGCCAATGCCCATCTAGTCAATTTGACACTGTGAGGAGCACTATTGGTAAGATATAACAAGGGGTTGTGATGCGGAATGCCTGTATTTGGGATCCAAAAATCCAAGTGTCGAACTTGGAATCTAGATTTGGTGTATTTTCTGTACATCGGAGCCATTTTTTTAAAAACAAATGTTCGTCTTGTCAATGTGGCAGCAAAGAATTTTCTATCAATCGTGAGTCAAAACCTGTGCACTATGGTGAGGACTCAGATGGATCGAAAATTGGATGTCTCTTAACGTTGAAGAACTCTTAAAATTTGCAGTCATTAAAGTTTCTATAAAGTACATATTCTCAAAGGTCTTGTCTTCAGCTCTGTTCTGATGTTATAAAACCAATATGCGTTCTCTAGTCTGCCATTTGTTGTTTGCAAGTTTCCCAATATCAGTACCATTTGCTCCTTCGTGCTAGGCGGAACTGCTCTTAAGCTGTCCCCCCCCCCGAAGTTCCCCACACGGCCTCTGGCTAGGTAGAGATATTGCTTACATATTATGCATTAATGTAACAAAGGTTAGAATTTTTCCAAATTAATATGTTAATGTGGGAAAACTCGATGTTATAAGGTTTCCAATTAAGGTATTAGAATTTTTCCAAAATTTACAAATTAATTTATCGGAATGTACGAGATTTTAAACTTATTTAGAAGTTTTCATTGTAAAACTCGTACACTGTGTTTCACGCAATATGTTGAATAAACAAAAAATTATGCTAATTAATAATCCTATCAGAAGCAGAGCTGAATCCTATGAAAGTTCAACAGAAACTTTTCGCGAATCCCAATCAGAAGTTATTTGAATTCTGATCAGTTTTTAAAGATATAATCTTCCTATGTCATCTGCTTACCAAATAAAGACTAAGGCCTTTATAATGATAGAACAATTATTCGAGTAACGTCAATCAGGATTATCTGGAATATATTATTTGTAATTTAAGATGCACGTTCCTCAGTTATGGCATTCGAATAACAAAAATTTTGAAGGAATTATTAAATTATTTTCCATTCTCATAGGAGTTCAAATAATTAGGGAAATTTTACGCAAAGAAATTTAGTTAGGCAAAGTTTGGTAAAAATGGTGCACAGCATTGTCGTTAAAAGAATTTGTAACGCCCCTAGATACTGCCTTGCTGGGATAATGTTTCTAAACATGCAATGTAATAATTACCGTTGTTTTCAGATTCTCTTTTATTTGACTGAAAGATTCTTGTAGCTTTTTTCTGTGACATTGAATACAACTGAACAACCCCTTTGGCAGTTCTGATTTTGTTTTACAACCATTCGACGTCTTGGTTACGCCAAGCCCCATTATCTTGATCAGAGGCAAAATCTTATTAAATCTTCAAAAGAACATTTACTCAAACCCATTTGAGTTCCGTTCAACAAAGCTTTCTGGACAAAATTTCTTCCACGTACGTACAAGGGCTCTTTTCAAACCAGCACCCAACTCAGACTGATAGAAGCCAATCTGACATGCAACATCTCAATGAATGCTTGCTGCTCATTTTGTGAAACGCCGTTTCTTAAGCGAGTCATTTCGTTTTTATTTTCTTTTGCTCGCTATGCAAGGGCTCATAAAGCAAGGTTTGACTGTAGTAAAGTGGATTAAGTCCTTGAGGTAGCCTAGAATGTCATTTTACGCTTAATTATTTATTTTTTCATTCCTTACTTCGTGAAAAGTGGCAAGAGTATTAGGTATTACATGGCTGGTAAGATTGGAAGGAATTTTTTAAATACTAGGAAGGATTAAGGTACCCTAATCGATTTCCATGGTCATAAAGTTAAACTTAAATTTTACTTTGAACGTTTAACAGGTAAAAGTCAGAAGACATCAAAGCTATTAATCACAGAATCTTTTTATCCATTTTTCTATAGCTTTTCGTTTGGGAAACATAATTTAGTTTCTGATACTAATTTTATTTGGAGAAAAAAAAGCATTTGTGAATACATCTGAAAAGTATTTTAGGACGATCCTATTCATTTTCAGGAATAGGATCGAAGCTTAAATATTTCAAATTTAATGCAACAAATTTCATTATAAATATTTCATGTTTTCTGAATATTCATGTTTACAATAGAATAGTCAAATTATATATAATTACAACTTTTTTTATTCACTTTAATTATAATTATCGTTTTTCACTGTCTCCATTTCTGCTTTTTTTAATAGTTCTCAGATATACTGAGAAAAAAACGTGGTTCAAATTCAATCCATTTTCTCTTATTTATTTATATATTGTTTTGATAGTTAACTAATTCATAATTCATACAAATTATTTGCTTTTCACATTCGCTATTTGACAGCATACCAGAAATGGGATATGAAGCGAAAATTTTGAACTAATTTATATTAACACTTTGGTGACTGGCAATTTTACACAGAAACTATGTCATGTCACCGGCTACTTTTTTGTAATTGAATATGAAATGGACTTGGACAATCAGATAAACTATCCGCGTATAATTCATCAAAAAGTTCTTCGCCGATACGTTCCGTCATGGTTAAAATTTTTGGAATTTTACTAAAATTCTAATAAAAATGTAAATACTAGGAAAAGTAATTTTTCTGTTATAGAGCGGACAAGACTAAACACGATAAGCCAAGTTTTTGCAATGTTCTATATCGCCCTTGGTGTTCTATATCGCCCAAAGTGTTCAGTATTTGGAAATAAATATTATTCGAAATAGTTTGCTTTCAAATTCATTCAGTTTCGTTAAATCTGAAATTTCTTGAAAAGTTGTTGAGTTTTAATTTGAATCCATTTTGTTGAAGGGTTTCAACTAATTCTTAGTTACACATCGTATTGCCTTTTAATGACTTGAAGTTTGCTTTACTCGTAAAGCGTTTGCTCTGTTACTCGTAAAGCGTTTGTCCGATTAGTCTGTTGCAATTTTTTTAATGATTTCAAGAAGGCTGTTGAAATCGATCTATTTCTTAACATCTTTTATATTGCCTTTTTAATATCGTAAGCACATGAATCTAATCTACACGTCGATTAGAGAGGCATGTCCTGCCTTGTAACTTGTACCATAAAAAATGCACTTGCTAGTTGCTGCATGCTTCGCGAGGAACACTTTCATATTTATGCAGACTTTACCTCTAATCCGAATAGCAAAGCAGCCATTGAGCTTTTTACCTGTCTAGAGCAATAATAAACGCGTGTTTATCTGCAATTTGGAGAATAGTGTCGAAGGCTCTTTAAAATGGAAATTCAGTAAATGACCACCGCAATTGGGTTGCATTTCCCAGGCAGCGAATCGTATTGCACAATATTGTATTATATCATTTAATATCATTTACTATATTATACAATATCATTAATAATGTTTAAAATCTCACAGTCTTGTACAATATCTGTGCGCTGCTATTTTTAGATGCATTTTAGTAGCATACTGATTATGAAACAAATTACCTCCGTACCTGGTTGTATGTACTTCCCACATATTGCCACTTTTATGTTAAGCTGTCTCAGCATCAAAAGTATTATAAACGAAATATATTGTTAAAGTTATGTTGTCGAGCAGTAGTTATAGATAAGTATAAAGTTCTCGAATTATAAGGTTATCAAAATTTGTGAGCAGCGCCAAGGTTTTAAGTAAAAGGAATACTACTTACATCTTACTATGAAAACTTAGTTGCATATTGTAGCAAGGTTCAGAACAAATCTACCAATAAAAGAATACTAATGGTTGAATAATATCTAAATATCAAAGTTTATTAAGTTTCTTCTTATTATAATGTGTAATATAAATTCTTTATAAATATTTTATTTCCAAAGTTAATCAATATATTTTCAGGGTCAAAATGAAAAAAAAAAGTACCATGACCACAGTGACATGGCTCAGTAAAATGTAAAAACCAACAACGCAGTCATTACAATGTTCAGGCAGTATGGTTGATGCTTGTTGCTTCTGTCAGCATCTAAAATTAATTTTATGTTAATCACTTCCTCTATTATTTGGCAAGAAATAGTAACGAAGTACTCTTTGCTTCGCGAAGTGAAGGATAGAATGGTAAGTGCATAACGATTGATTTGTGCAGAATACAGGTGCTCTCTGAATTTCCCCAGAAGCCCGTTGCTTGTGAGATTTTTAATAAATCTGCTTCTCACAGTTTCACTATTATACTCTGCTTCGCGTCATCTCATGTCGTAATCGTTGGTAGAAAAAGAGCGGACAAAGTTATTAAATGTGCAACTGATTTTTAAATATTTCTAAGCTTTCTTTTAAACTCATTAAATTTCTATTCTAATTCAAATGACAGATATATTGAGAGAGGTCAACTTCGCGTAGTCAATTTTCGTCTTTTCAAAAGAAAATGACCATAGGCTTTCCAATATCTCGCCTGCGTAATTCACAAAAGACCGATATTTTCATTTGTTGCTTTGAGAAATGAATTCAAGCCCAATGGTTAGCATTCTTTCCGTAATCCACTTCATAAAACATATACTGTTTTGCATCATTTTAATTACTTTAAGCAAGAAACGATTTAGAACTGTTTGCAAAAATATATAATTAAAGCGCCACTTTTCAATGATACGAATGCTCTGTCGGTGCGATATTATACTCCGTTGTGTAAGGCTGGTTACACACACAGCGGAGTTTTCCGACACGATAAATTCACCGCAGCCGCCATAACAGCAGTAGTGTATTGAATTATATCAGGGCTAACACATTTGGCGGGAAAATAATTTGTCTTTGGTGGTTTCTGTGCAGACGCCGGCTGCCATTGGTGCCAACGTACTTTGATCATCGCAATCCAAGTACTGGCGAATATAATCAAATGCAAGCTTGTACACACAGTATTTTTTTAACGTCTAGAGTCGCTTTTTCTATTTTATCGCGCCTGCGTGAAACATAGTTTTTCTTTTAGCATAAGTAGGCTTTCATCTATTATGAACATAAGTGAGTTAAATATCGATGATGAAATTTTAATAGCTTAAGCCCAAGAAAGACCTGTTTTGAGGAGTTTTAAAGACATAAACGTAGCGGTTCAGATGAAATTTGGATAAAAATTTTTTTAACGATTTTGATTTATTGGAAGAAAAAGAGAGAAACGACCTACTGGAAATCTTTTCTTTCTTAGATTACTTACAAAAAAAGATGGAGTCGTATAAAAAACTAATTTTGAAAGTCGGGAAATGACAATAGTAACGCTCTCTAGTTTCAGGGAATTTTATTTACATTGCACTATTGTTTCTGGATTTAACTTTCAATTCTTTTTTTATTTCTAAGCTAGTTAGTTAATTCTGTTGTATTGTATCCAGCTTCTTTGCTTTCAGCGTCATCAGATATAATAGAATTGGATCGCGTCTTGATAAACTAATGAAGCATCGTCAGGGTGAGTAATTTAAAACACCTCAAAAAAATTACTTTAATTTCTGGTTGAAACTTGAAAGAAGTAAAAGGTAGGCATTTATAAAAGCAATGACTGCTATTTTCCGATGTAGAAGGCAAGAAATTTCATCTACAAACACAAGAGCGCGCGCACACAAATTGAAATTTCAGTCAGCTAGCGATTACAGAGCAGATCCGAGGATGCGATTCAACCCACGTTCAGGTTTTTAACATTCAAATGATAAGGTGAATAGAGTGGAGAGTTCATGCAACACGGAGTGACGATAAAGTAAAAGAACCATAGACGTCCCAGCAGAATGTGATCAATGAAGGTAATAGATATTGTATTAACTTATAAAACAAGACTAAATTCTTAGAATAACGAAATCACCATTTTTATTTTATCAAGATCGAATTTTTCACACTGTTGCCAAACACATCAACATAAAATAACTGTTGCCACAAAAATACAATGCCGTTAATAATTATCTTACATTCGGCCATCCTGAAAAAAAAATGGACGACCCTGTCCATAAAATTACGGAAATGAGGCACATTGTAAATTATTCAAAGCACATAGTCCTGAAGGTATGTTGGCAATTTTTTTATTCTATTTTCTCGTGGAGCATTTGGGAGTTCATTAACCATATCTTCCTCTTCATCATCATAGTCAACGTCAACGATTTCATCTTCATTTACAATGTGAAATAGTTTCATCTGCGATGCATGAGCTGTAGTTGTATAATGCCGTCTTACACGTCCTTGTGCTTTTGTTCTAAAATCTGTGACTTGATATACATCAGATGGAAACACCTTCACAACTACAAGGGGTCCTCTGTATCGAACTTGCGTTTTTGTGCGACTCCCAGGAGTGGTTTCAGGTAACCGTTTTACAACGACAACATCGCCAACAGAATATGTATGAGCATCACAGTGATGCTTATCAAAATTGGACTTCATTTTCTCTTGTGCTTTCAGTATATCGTTTCGTGCTTCTTCTTGCAGTACTCCAGGAGAAACATATTCATCCGACATTGGAAGCAATTCTCTTGGAAAATTATCAAGTTTTCTAGGCTTGTATCCAAATAATAGGTGGAATGGTGGAATGTAGATTTGCTGGGCGACCAATTAATGCATCTCTGGATTTCAGGCAACATCTTGTCCCAGTCCCTATGGTTATCTGCATGCACATTTGAGGAAATCATAGGTATAAGCACACGATTTATCCGCTCCACTTGTCCATTAGCAGCTGGTCTTTGCGAGCAGTTCACAGTATGTTTTACGCCATGCTTCATGCAGAATTCTTTAAATGCTGATGATGTGAAACATGAGCCTCGGTCAGTAACGACTCTGATAGGACTTCCAAAGTCATTTATGAATTCTTGAAAGTACTTCAATACACATTTATTAGAGCAACTAGTACATGCACGTAAACGAACAAATTTTGTCAAATTATCAATTATTACTAATAGTTCAGTATTGCGATTCGAACTAGCGTTAAAGGGTCCCAAAAAGTCCATGTGTACTATTTCAAAGGGTCGTTTACCTGGCGGAATTGGATTGAGTTTACCCTGAACTTTTCCGGCGGGTACTTTCGTAAAAGCACATGTAACGCATTGATTTATATGCTGTTTTACATATTCTGACATTCGAGGAAACCAGAAATGCTGTGTTATAAGTAATTTGACCTTGTCAACTCCAAAATGACCCGAAAAATCGTGAAAGCGTACAACTAAATATTTCCTCATAGATCGTGGCATTACAAACAATTTTTTGCAGACACCGTTGTCAATTTGTAAGCGGTACAGTATTCCGTTTATAAGTTCATATTTACTGACAATATTTTTCTTTTCCGCTTTTTTCTTGGAGCATTTTAATATTTTAATGATATTGTTTAACTCTTCGTCCTGGGACTGAATTAAAGCTACTTTGTCTTCTTCAGTACTTATATAATAGACACGCGGTTTCTCACTTATATTTAATGGAATACTGGTATCAATTTCGACTAGTTGGTCCGGACATTTCACTATTATATCTAATGGGCTGCATTCAGTGGCTTCTTTAGATTGTTCAGGATCTTCGTCTTCTACTGGTGCGCGACTCAGGGCGTCCACATGGGTCATCTGGTCACCGGATTTATGCTTAACATCGTAATTGAATTCACTTAGCTGTTCTATCCACCTTGCCGTTTGGGGCCTTATATTTTTTGAGTTTTTAGATATATAATTGCAGAACAATCTGTAATAATAGTAAATCGAAGACCAAGAAGAAGGGATCTAAGGCGACTGAGAGACCAAACAACAGCCAGTAGCTCCAATCGGCTCGAATGATAATTTTCTTCATCTGGATTAGTACGTCTGCTTACACAATAGACCAAGCGAAGGGTATTATCTCTGTCTCTCTGAAGTAGCATTCCAGCCAAACCCACGGAGCTTGCATCGGTGTGCAGTTCGGTTTCATCCCGAGGATCAAACAATTTCAAGACTGGTTTGGATACAAGAAGATTACGTAATCTTTCAAAAGAAGTTTGATGTTCATTGGTCCAGACAAATAATTGACCATTCTTTAATAAGCGGGTTAAAGGAGCTGCAATTGACGCATATCCAGCAATGAAGCGACGGAAGAATCCAGTCAATCCTAAAAATCTCTGAACTTCATCCCTTTTTGGGGGAACAGGGAATTCGGCAACAGCAGCAAGTTTTCTGGGTCCAGGTTTGATACCATCCTTGCTGACAACAAATCCTAAATATTCAATCTCTTTTTTAGCAAACTCACACTTTGATAGTTTCAACGTTATCCCTGCATTGCACAATTTTTCGAGCACTGCTCTAAGCATATTGATCATATTTTCAAAGTTAGAGGATCCAAAAAATATGTCATCTATGAAACACGACACACCATTACATAATAAATTGCCTAAAGCTAATGACATACATCGTTGAAACACTGCAGGCCCGTTTGAAAGACCAAAGAATAGTCTAGTGGGTTCATAGTGGCCGTCTGGTGTTGTAAACGCGGCCTTACGAGCTGACTCATCATCCATAGGTATTTGATTAAAACCCTGGCAGGCATCAAGAATGCAAAGCAAACTAGAACCAGCAATTCTGTCTAATAAATCATCTATATGTGGTAAAGGGAATTTGTCCTTGACAGTCTGCGCGTTTAATTGTCTGTAGTCAATCACCATTCGATATTCACCAGTTTTCTTCTTTACAAGCAAAACGGGACTGCTATATTCAGATGAACTATCTCGAACAATACTTGATCTTTCATTTCTAAAATAATGTCTCTTAGAATCTGCCTTTCGTAGTGGGAAGCACGGTATGGAGAACGAGCGACAGGAGTACTACCAGCCTTTTCAACTATTTTCATGACTGTATTGTTGACACATCCCAACTCATTAGGACTTAGAGCGATGCACTTTCTGAATTCATTCAATAGGTCACAGACACGTTGCTTTTGCTCATCCGATGTGTCTGGTCCAATCTTAATGTCATCAATTTTAACTTTTTCTTTGAGATCTCTTTTGGCAATAGCAACTAGATTTTCTTTGTCACCGTTGATATCGGGATATTTAATAGAATCAACATTTTCAGTCGACCAAACACCTCTTAAAATAACTCGATCCTTCTTTAAGCGTAGAGTATTATCGCTGCAGTTAACTATGGGTACTAGTGTTTTACCATTTTGAATTAATAAAGACGAACTTGATTCATTATCAGCGTTATCAAAAGTCATCACTTCGTCATCCGTTGATTTGTTATCTACAACTTCCAACATTTGTATCATATTCGGTTGAACAGTTATCGTTTTTGATGCTCTCAGAATAGCAGTTGCATGGGGTGATTCTTCAACTCCAATGTTCGCTAGACGTCGAAATTCATCCATGTGAAACATTCTAGATTTTCCTTCCCGTCTTATCATCACTAAATTTGGAAAATCTATCAAATCCTTTCCGACAATGACGAATGGCCCTTGAAATGTATCATCATTTACAACGTGCAACTTCACATCCTTTAAAATTAAATTGTCTATAGCCACATTTACTGTACAAATTCCAAGTGATTGTGTTATGCCACCTCCAATTCCTGTTATAGAAATAACATTGTTTTTAGGTTGAACAAGCACATTAATTTGCTTTGCAAATGAGTATTTTATCATTGATATATCAGCCGCTGTGTCTATTAATGCATCTGTATTCATTCCATTTATTGATACGATTTTAAGTGTAACATCTCTATTAGAGCATGATAAGGAGGATAAATTTACTGTGAGATTACTACGTGATTTAGGACATTCCCTAGTTCCATGGCCTTCAGTCCTACATGATGTGCAAAACTTAGGTCTTTTAGGTTTTACGCAATCACGTGCCAAATGACCTTTTTCGTAACAATTATAACACGTAATTGGCTCCATCATTCGATAATTAGTAGCAGAACGATTATTTATTTTGGTATTATATTGACCACCAATATTCTTATTATTTATGTATAGACCAGATAGCTCAATGTGTTCGTCAATTTTATCAGCCAAGCTCGTTGGCGACTTCAACAGTGACCATTCACTGATATAATATTCTTGCACTGTTAAAGGTGCGTCTTGCTTCATTCTATCTGATATTATTAAGTCCTTTAAATTTTCAAAAGTTTTTACATTTAACCCATTTATCCACCCATTGAAATAAGTTTCTAATTCATAGTAGTATTCTCGCCACGTACCTCCAGGTTTAATTTTATGCGAGTAGAACAATTGGCGAAATTTTTCAGCACTTAGCTTGAAACGCTTAAGTAGCAGTTCTTTCATATAAGAATAGTTTTCAGACAATTCTTCAGGTTCTCTTATAATTATGTCGACTATTTCACTAGGAAGAACACTAGTCAAACACGCCATCCATAGAGAGGTTTCCATATTTACCCTCTTCATTACTCTCTCAAAATGTACTAAATATAATCCAATGTCGTCATATTTCAAATCAAAATTTCTTACCTGAGTCTTCCAGTCTATTTTCGGGCTGATTTCCACATTGGGCGCGTTTTGAGCAATTGGCGATAACGATTTGGCTTCAATTTCCAGCTTCTTTATCGCCAAATCATGTTCTCGCATAGCATTTCTTTCTGCAAGTTCAAATTCTTCTTTACGTTTTAGAGCAGCTTCCTCTGCTTTTCGATCGGCATTTATGTTACCGATTATTCCATGTATTATAACTTCATCATAATTCCTACTTTTCTTGATCAAACTTATCAATTCCACGACTTTATTATTTTCTCCGATTTCCTCTCCAAGTTCCACTGCAACGAGTTCTAAATCCTTTTTTCGTAATCTCGCAAGTAAAGACATCTTTCTAAAACTATACAATTATCCACTTCTTATCCCACTTCTGAATTATTAACTTATAAAACAAGACTAAATTCTTAGAATAACGAAATCACCATTTTTATTTTATCAAGATCGAATTTTTCACACTGTTGCCAAACACATCAACATAAAATAACTGTTGCCACAAAAATACAATGCCGTTAATAATTATCTTACAATTGAAGTACTTCATTGCATGAACAGAAACTTGAAGAATAGTTTTGTTTTCAGTTATTTTTCCTAGAACATTTTTGAAGGAGATATCTTGTTCGTTTAATTGTAGGAAAGTCAATACCTTGTCTCTATAATATGTATATTTTTTGAACGGGAGAATTATGTGTTGAATATCATTAATGCTATTACATTCGAGACAAAGGGGACATTTTGGAGGTTAAAACAATTCAACAGTCCTGCTGTTATAAATGTTTTGCTGATTAGTCGGGCTAAAACAACATCTTCCTTACGATTTTTGGACCTGGAAGATAGTGCTTAAATGCTAGGGATGTCCCCTAAGGAAATGACATATTTGTTGTTTCGATAATAGTTTGTGATATGGTCGCTTTTTTGAGGCTTGAAATTAATACTATTTTCTAATATTTTATTTATGTTTCTACAAAACAAAACTAAAACCAAAGTTTTTTGGTTTCCACGGTGACTTAATGCTGCCACACATTTTTAACTTATCATACTTACCATTTAGGACGATATATTAAATCAAAGTGATAAAAAGCGATACAATATTTCATATCTCATCTTGAAACTTGAAAAAATTAGGAGATTGGGGTTTATAGCATCAAAGGTTGTTATTCCCTGTTACCAAATGAAGAGAGCAAAAACATGACATCCACAAACACTAAGAGCGCACACAAACATCCGAATCGAACTCTCCGTCCGTTGACAGCTGCACCAAAGTTCCGCCGGTGCGATTCAGTCCCTTTTCGAGACACTGCAGCTCCAGTGGTAAGATGGAGTGCAAAATGACGGTGAGTGGCATGCAGCATGGAACGGAGATGAATGAAAGAGACGCAAACAGGCGTCAACAGAATTAATAGATACATTATATGTCAATAGAATTAATAGATATTGAAATGCTTTAATGCCCAAAACATTTTTGAAGAAGGTGTCTTGTCTATCTAGCATATAACTCATCTTCGCATTATCTAAAACTAGTTTTTCTTTAACTGTTAAAATACTGGTTACTATTCTTTATGAATTAACGAATGCAAATTGGATTATTATGAATTCCCAGTATCTTCTTATGGTACCGGACTTTCTCAGGATGAATGTGTTCATCGACCTGATCTAGCTCTGCTGGTCACGGGATGAGAAACAACAACATGATTGTAAAGCGAAATCTCACCTCAAAGAGAGCAGCTCGTGAAGCATAGGGTAGCAATAGTTAAGCTTAATGCAATATTTAAGATAAAGTTTATTAAAAGAATTTAGATAGTCAAATTATTCTTATTTTAAAAAACAAAGTAGATTTTTAAAACCTTTTTTTAAAACTAAATTCATTTTTAAAAATACATATATATATTTGTTATTTTTTGGAATCCAAATTATCTTTTCTAAAATAACAATCTACTTAATTAAAAAAATTTAATGAGATTTTCGTTTCTTAAATTAACTCAATCAATGTAATTTCATCTGAACACAACGCAGTTCAACTTGATTAAGGTGAAACCATGGATCGTAACATTATCAACGGTTCCTTTAAGGTCTCGGAGCAAATTGGAAAATCTGTAGGCAGAAGACGGGCAAAATCGGGGGCAGCAGCGGAAAGAAGACGCAGTCGTAATAGGTCTAGAAGCAGAAAATCTTCAAGAAGACGATCTATTGAAGCCAGACGGAAACGCAAAAAAGCCAAGGAAAGAGGAGAACTCAAAGATGAAGGCTATTGACTCGGGGAGAGGATTTCAAAAATATATCAGTCTAATTTGAAAACCTGAAATGGATTCAGAAACTGTTTGCAGAGCTGAAATGTGTGATTCGAGTGAACTTACTTATTCAAGTGAAGTGATTCAAGCTTACTTAGTTCATAGCACAGAAATGAAAATAGATGCATAAAAGATTGACCCGTTTCAGTCTTCTGTAGCATTTCCTCTTAAAATTTCTTCAGAGAAATTTTCTTTAGATGTGTCGTTTGAAATCCATTTTAATAAGCCCCCTCATATCACCAATTATGCCCTAGACCAAGACAGCGAAGGCAAGTGATGCAGTGAAATAATAATAGAAGGGCTGCAAATGCAATTATTCCATTTGATCATTTAGGCGATTGCTTTAGCGATAAACTCAAAGATAATTAATATAACTTTGAATCAAAGATAATTAATATATCCATGAAATGCCTTCATCGCATCCAATGTGAAAACTAATGAGTGAATCAGCACTGCTTTGATCTACTTATATCCTTATTACTAGTTATCCGGGTTAAATCCTAGTATACGGTACCCCTTTGGCGCCATTTTGAAAAACGTCGCCAAACATCTGAACAACTCAACAGGAACCATAGCTTAGGCAACCAGCCAACAAGAATCCGTGGCAGAAATGACGTCACAGCTTCTCGGTATAAAGTCGCCAAATCAAAGGTACTGTATACTAGGATTATACCCTGTTCCGTGTTTATTTCACACATTTTTGTTTCACAGAGCCTAAAGTTTTTTTCAGATCTCTCAGCCTAATTTAGAGGAGTTTTTTTCAAAAACTTTTGTTATTAACATGTTTAGGTTTAAAAAAAATATTACATTTTTTAAAACATAATTTTTTAAATAGACGTTTAAAATATAACTTGGGTGATTAGTAGTTTAACCCCCTTCTTCGCCAAGTTGGCGATAATTCGCCAAAGATGAGAACTTTATGGTTTTCCTATTATACCAACCCTAGATTCCTATTAAACCAACCCTAGATCGTGGTTGGCGATTTTCGAAAAGCGCGCCAAGCAGGGGTTAAACTACGATCGCACCTATAACTTTTTAATAATCGTATATAAATATTAACCACGTTTTTTAATACTACGTCAAATTTTACACCACTGTTTAGCATTTTTTACATTCGGATTTCAAAGACATCTAAAGCATCGAATTTTATCAAAAACTGATATAAATATTTTAATAACATTTATGTGGCGCAGCTTAGCCAAAAATGGGTTTTGCGCCTTAAAATATAAGCAAACTCGAAGCCCATGTTAAATTTGGCGAGATAGGAGAATCACCTCTCTACTTGGGGCACTTTTCACAACTCGCCAATTCTTTGCGCTGTTGCAAATTCTCCCTCGGAGAAATGAAACCCTCCAAGAGCCAATGCATTCGATTTAGTTAAGAAACACGACTCACGAGTTTTGGAATTTTATCGCCCTTTAGCGAAGAGGAGGGGTGATTCAACAGATTACCCTTAAATTTATTCAAATTTCTATTTTTTCATGTTTTATCCAATTTTATCTTCGTTAAATTTGAAATATATATAAATTGAGCATTAATCTCAAAAAAGCATGAAGCTAAATCTAATTTATAGCTGAAAGGTCATATTAAAGTAGATTTTAACTATCTTGTTTTGTTATAACCATTTTTATTGTCCCCGCCCCCCCAAAGAGGTTTCGCAATACTTCTTTCTTAAAAATATCACAGAAAGGATTAAGATATATTAATTTTAATTATATCAAAATAACTCTGTCGTTTAAAATGATTGATGAAATTAACAAGAGTAACACATTATATCCAAATTTAACAAAATGTATTTAAAATTTTAAAAAACTGTAGTCATTTATTATATGCTAACTTAACAATTTGAAATGGAAAGCTGAAAGTAACATTTAATTTTGAATAATATAAGTTATTATAGAAAATTTCATCCCAAAACGAATGGGAGTGAAACTTTCTCGCATATTCTCTGAAAGATTTCTCATGCCAGAAAACGGTTTCCATGGCTTACAATAAATAGGAAATACTAAATCCACGCCAAAAGATCATATTTCTACTGAATCTTTTGTGTCATCTTTGGTGATCAATCTTCTTCAGTTAATATTATCCAAAAATCACATTTGTACTTTAAATGTGTTTTACTCGACCGAATGAAACAAAAATTTAACACAAAAGTACACTTGAGTTCATAAAAATCTCATCATTGATGCATTTAAAGCATGGCATTTGTGAACTATCGTGCTTAAATGTTTCTGAAAGTAAAGATCGACAACAGGTGGTTGGATTTGGGACAAAATTTAACAGATTCCTGCACTTCAGATGTTAAATCAGCGTACCGAATTTTACTTGAGAAGCTCTCTTCGTTTTATAACTATTGAGTAATAAGTCATAAATATTTGAATAATATTTATGAGTTACTTTTAAATAAATCTTTCACATCTCATGATGTTATCCGATCTCATTTGATTGGTATCAGCCAAATTCAGTGTTAAACGAGCCAAACACAACATCCGTACACATTATTCTAACGTATTCTCGTAAAACATGTGATTTTTCGCGTTTATTAGCGTAATACAAATAAAACTAAGGAATACAAATTAGGAAAACGGCATTTCACTTCAAGGCATATATTCAACGAGAATTGTTAACCTTATTTAGTTAATATTATTAACATAATAATTGGAAATTATTCCAAAGCTGCTAGAATCTAGCAATGTATGTTTGAAGAGTGAAGAAGGAACTAAGTTGACAATCCATTTTTTTTCCTTAATCAGAGCAATGTGAAGATTCTCACGCTGCCATCATATGATGGTTTTTATCAAGGAACTTATGAAGCGCATTGTGATGATTTCAGAAAAGTAACAGATAAGAATATACCGAACTACGTTCCCACGGGAAAATAACCCTTTGTAGCTGGTAGACACTAATAGCAGAGAAATTTGTAAAATGCAAACATCTGGTACTCAAAGCGAAGTACAGCGGTCAAACTAAGTCCAGATGTGCCCTTGTCAATAGATAAGAAACGCCCGCCTTTCAACTCAACACAAAACTGACCGGCGGCAGATGGTGTTTCTTTCCTTCTGGATAGACCACCTCAACTAAGAGGAAGAGAGACCACCCATCTCTTTGCTAATCGATGCTTTTCCCCCTCATGCGATTGGAAAGATAGTTTAGGTCAGATGATCCAATGAAAGTTGGGAACTACTCTGATTGGTCATTTGTCATCGAAGACCGGCGTATGAGACCCAAACAAAAAGGAGAGGAAAAAGATGGACAAGGGAAGGAGGCTGACTGACAAGGCGAGAGCTAGTGATTGGAGTTAGAATTCAGCTTGGAATTCTGTGTAAAATTCTTAGGAAAGAGTTTGGAGTGTACGTATGCAGCCGCGCCCTGTAACTGAGCCCACGTGAAATTCATCGGAACTTTTGGATCACAGTGCGTCCTGTCTGAAGTGTGAAAACTCACTAGAGCTTTGGGAGACCTCCGAATAGTTGAACAGCTTGTCTTCTGAGTTGCCCTTCAAGCCAGTTCATCACCTTATGTTTCCGGAAATCCCAGCAGGTTAATCGACGAGCAGATAATCCCGAATTTCTGGCTGCATCTTGGGAGTTTTAAGAATTCCGTCATGTCTTTTCACCTCCGAGAGAGGTTCCTAACTTATCTGAAACACAGGATCTTCCCCTAGTGGAATTCTGAACTGAATTACTTATGTGCTTGTAAAATCATTAACCAAGAAGGTGTACCTGGGCGAAATATATATGTATTATAGCTGGAAATAGATTTTTTATTTCTCCAAGACCTGAGTTTTTCTTTGGCCCAACTCACCAGCAGCCCAGCCCACGACCCTACAATATCTAAAAATCAATGTCTTTAGACAACTTCCTTGTAAATATCAAGCATAATCAAAAGAAAATTACATAACTGTAAATTTAAATTTTTTTTCAGAATGGAAAGCATTTTTCTATTTTAGATGAATTCCTAATGGAAAAAACATTTGCTCGTTAATTGAAGTTTTAAAGTAACAATGGTTGAAAAATGAAGTGATTTTTTCAAAATTGACTCGTTCAATTTCGTCTTCCATTGAAAATGGTACTGATTGTTTTGAAAAACAAAATTACAAGTTTAGTTTAGTTATTATATTAACGTTCTGTTTTAAAGCAACACATTAGCTGCTTTGGGACGGACCTCGTCATTTTGAAGCGTCGTCAGATGACGAGGACGACATCTGAGGCGGGCTGGCAATCTCATCTCCAAATTTCTATTTGAAATTTTACGATAGATAGAGAAATAAAGTCAGGATTAGATTTACATACATATTTATTAATCTCGGTAATACAAGTATATTTTTACAGCTAATTCCACTTCTGTTAAAATGTACAACATATGTTAACAAGAAAAGCTGGCACAAAACAAGTGTTAGCCAGCTAACGCTACCTTTCGATTTCACATCGAGTTCCCAAAAGAAATTCACGAAAGACAATATAACCAGTCTCTACGCGTGCACTGAAACTCATCGCTATTTTCTCTCATAAATGACACAAAATTTATTAACTCATACTCTAAATACTGAGCTCTGGAAGGGAATACAGATAATCCGTGTAAGACACATCCTTATTAAAGCACTGATTAGATTCTTCTTACCTTAATTAATTACTACTTTTTTATTGTTATAAATATCATGATGTAATTGTTTTTTGTTTTTCTTTAATCTGGTGGCGATGCGCACAGAATCAAAATGGTTTATGATAGTGGATGTGTCACGATTGGGAGCATAGCACTCCATGATATTTCAACAATTCTAATCATCCAGGAAGATTTTTAAGTTCCATAGAAGAAGAAACAATCAGACAGAAAGAGGATTTGAATCAAACAGCTATAAAGATTGTATCGATGTTTAAAATATTTACATCAATTTTGGCAAAATCTATTCAGACGTACGTAATAAAAAAGTAATACAAAGAGCCTCGAAAATAAACAGGATTTTCGGTGTTCATGACCTTTACAGGTCCAGTTTTAGAATATATATATAAAGAATTAATCCTAGCTAACGTTGGGGAAGGCTAAATACTTTAATATTCTTAACATGACGCTATTACAAAAATTCATATATAAAAAAACAATGTAGTGGGATTACACTGTTTTCGGAGCTAAAAATGTTAAAAAAATGTAAAAAATAGAATTTTTAGTTTCTTTAATTCCACAAGTTTAATAAATTATAAACCAGTGATCAAAAAATAAATATTTTTTTCTCCGCCGCTCAGTTTATTTTACTATTTATTGAATTAATGCACTAATGACACAATTAAAAAATGCTATTTACCAATGATTTTTTGACTTCAATTTAGCATTCAAGGGACTAAAGAAGAAAAAAAATTAGAATTACCAATTAATTCGAATAAAAATAGCTCGAATTAATCATCTATAATCCCTAGAATTAAATTCATATAATCCCTTATAAATAACATTGATACAACTTTTATAGCAACAGTTAAAATGCAATTCTTAAACCTTTTGTAAGTATCTTACACGAATTTTCAAGCTAATCTTACTTCTCCTAACACAATTCTCATCAAGAGCTTAATAACTTAATAAAGAAATGACATAAAAAATAGAACAAGAGGAAAAAAGACACATAAACCGGAAATGATTACACTCATTTCAGCAATTAAATTCCTTTACAGAAGTACAGACATAAAAATTTCAATTCTTACAAACATTCCATGGAATTGAAGCACATAAAAATTTAAGTTTTTTTTTTTCTCTGTCTATTTTTAATGCTTAGACCCTGGCTATTTGACCACCCAGTATGTTCATATAAATTCTTCTTGAAGCTTTTTCTTCTTCAACTATAATAGCCTCTGACTGACCTTTGAATCCCAAGTCTTTTGAGGTTTGAATTAAATTTGCAACTTCTGCAGCCTATAAAATTTTTTCGATTTATTACTACTGTTATTGTTGTTAAAATGAAGCAATACATAATATCATCAAAAATATTTATGAAATTTTTTTTCTCTTCAAGACAGAGCAGATATATACATATAAAAAATATATATATTATTTACATAGAATAATGTGAAGATTTCAAGACTAAATGATGGAATTTTATATTATGCAATAAAATATGAAAGATAAATATCTAAAATAAAAATAATGATCATTTTAATAAAGTTTTTTTAAAAAATTGATTTAATGTAATATATATTTTAATATACAAAAGATAATTCCTTCTAATCTCTATATTATATAATAATGATTTATGAAATTAATAATAAAAATGAATATTCTGAAAACTATTCATGATAATTTCAGATAATGCTATTTTAACGATAATAACATACAAAAGGCAAAAATAAAAATCGAACAAATACAACTTTAGCAACTCGAATCAAACTGGTATAACAAAATCATAAGTTTAAATAATTTTCTACAAATTAAAAGCAATCAATTTTTTTTCTACACACTTAAGAGGATATTTGTAGAATATTTTGAAATAGCTATTGTTGTTTCACTTGACTTTTTATATTGTCTGTTTGCAAATTATACTGAGAAAAGCAATCAAATGTCCATTCTCACAACTCACTGCAAAATTACTGAAGGACACATTACAGTAAATTAAACATACACTAAATCTATATAAAGATAGAATGATCTAAACATGATCTTGAATATGTTCTTTCACTTTTGAAGTCATGAATCTATTAAATATATGACTAAATAAACTGAAGCATCCATTGATGCAATTTCTGACTTATAGTAAAATTCATTCATGTAGCTCATAAAAATTTAATTTTTACAACATATCACATCATTTTAAGACTTTACACATATATATAAATAGTACAAAATGGTTTATTATGCATTCACCTTCACTCTATCAATAACATTGCTGAATTCTCCATGCCAACAATACACTCGATGAGGAATGACAAGAACGTAACTTTCACCATGGTTTAAAGAGGATGCTTTGGGTTCCACTAATCTGACTTGAGCATGCCCACATCCTACATTTTAAAAAAATTAGAATATGTAGACAAATCGGAATTTTGATTTTTTTAAAAACAAAAACAAAAAAGGTCTAATTGAATCAAAACTAAATATAATAATTTTACAATTTCCCATACATCTTCCAAGATACACAATCAATAAATAAAATAAACGAGCATAAATTATCAAAAATATATTACTATAGCTAAATTTCGAAAGGATGCATAGCAAAATGAAATATTTATAATAAATCATCATAGCACTTTAAAGTCATAATGTTATGTTTAAAATGGCAAGGGAAGTTAACAATTAGATTTATAAAATTACTTTTTATAAAGAAAAAGATTCATAAAGTTTGGTTCAAACTTGAAAATGTAGAAGGAAAAAGTGATTATTGCAATGAGATAAAAACATGTTTCTTTTATTTCAGAACAGATAAATACTTTACAAAATGTAAAGTAAAATATGCTACACATGTTATATACTTTGAGTAATTAACAACTTGTAAAGAAATAATAATATCAAATTTAAAAGAAAATCTCTGCTAATAATTGAATATTATTTTAACAAGTTTCATACTCTAATATTTTATATTTATTGTAAATTATTCAATATTTCAAAGATAAGTGTTTAATATATTCATTTCTTTTACACCAAAAAGAAGAAAAAAATCAATCATCTAACAATGTAAAAATAGATTTTCAATCAAACAGTAACATGTGGACAACAAATATATCATAGACATTTTTATTAGCTATATGGTTTTTTTTATTTTCATCAAAATTAATAAATGATAGAAATAAATTTACTTTATTTTCATATATAGAAAGTTTATGTTTCAATCAATTTTAAACTCACACAAAATAATTATCTGCAGCAATAATATTAACTTGAACAATTAGGAAAGCACTAGACAAACTTTATTAAATAATTAAAGCTTCAAAACTAACTTCAAATATTTATATAACTTTATATATAATAATGCAAAAAACTCAAGAAAACTTATTTATTGTATGTACCTTTTATTTGTAAAAGATAAATTTAGTTTTCAGAAACACGGTCAACAGGAGATCCTTTTTTCAAGGCAACATTTTTAAAATTTTCTGTACATGCTAAGCCAGCTAATGCAGATATAGCTAAGCTAGAACCTTTGGCCACTAAAAGATAGACAATTTTATTTTGGTATATACAAGATGATAAAATTTTGCAAGGTAATATATCTTCATTGAAATTTTATAATTTTATTGAAATTACAAGTTAAAAAAATTCTTTGATGTTTTGTATACTCATACTTTAAAATAAAACTTTAGGATAACTTATATTTTATTCAAAATAAGTTTAACTGATTAAAACTTCAATATTTTAAAATATGTTTTAATTGAGGTATTTTTTGACAATTAGTTTAAATAGGATACTGAAGCATAAAGAAGAAAATCAGATCTAGACATAAAAATTTTATCTTTTTATTTAAACTTGAGTACCATATTAGTTCATCTAGTTTTTTGTTTCATATCATTGTATTCCTTGATCAAAAACTAAATTTCATTTGTTTCATACTATTGTATTCCTTGACCAAAAACTAAATTTCATTCCTCTATTTGAAAGTATTTTCAAGCAATCATGTTCAAGATAGGCAAACATAATTACAAAATTATTTTTTACAGTCTCAGAGAGGTTTGATAAGTGAAGATTCATCAGAATCTTATATTCGAATACTTAGTATACTTCCTATAAGAAAAAGTTAAAAGAAATCTCATAATAGTAATTCCGCCTTAAAGCATATCATATTCTTAAAACTGAATTCCTTTTTCAATTTTAACACTTCAATATGAAGCAGTATCTATCAGCTCAATAATAATACTTATCAGCTCAATAATATAATTATATTGATTAAATAATTATTATTATGCATATAAAATGTTTTTTTAAATGTTATATTTAAATCTTGTTTTATTAAAAACAGATAGCTAGAATTTTGGAAAGAGTTTTTACCCTAATTCCTACAACACAGACAAGAAGAAGAGGATAGATTTTACAGATTTATTATAAATGTATACCTCTGGTGAAAGATCCCAAGACTAAGATCCCACAATTATAAAATTAGATTCGCTATAAAACTTGACATTTTGATGATGTCTTCTTTAAAACAAAAATGTAGGGCCACAAAGAAAAAAAACAAAATAAAATTAAGTGGAATCAAATTGTCACATTTTACTTCGCAAAATATTTGTCAAATTTTAATCGTCAAACATTACAAATGCATTCAGAATAAGATCTTTGTTTATTGTTCATAAGATAAGATCTTATTTAAGCCTGGCACAAGCTAAGAATTTTTACAGGAGCATAAGCCGGAAAATAAGCCTCCTTCCTCTCTCTCTTATTTAAGAGAAATATTATTCTGCAATAAAACATATACATTCATTTTATGTTTGAAAAAAATCATTTTGGGTATAACTGTTCCAATATGTAAATAATATATTTAGTATGATATCTTTCAACCCTGTGACATATGATTTTAAAAGAGACTAATTTTTATATAAAATGAATCATTATATAATTAGAAGAATATTTTAACTCAAGAATGTCTGAGATCACATGCTAGCAAATGTGATTTATTAGCTAGGAATTGAATAATAAAAACAGAAAAAGTTAGAACAACTACTTGGCATGTTTAGAATTATGAGGGATGAGCCATTCAAAAATATAATTTTCAGAGCTTACTAAATCAAAAAGCATTTCAAAAAATTTGAACAAAGCAATTATCATATATACATCTTTCAATTTTCCTTCTTTCTAATTCTTTCTCAGCCACTCTATGAATTTCTTCATAATCTTGATTCAAATCAGAACGTGAAGCGAAAAGTCTCAGAGGATTTCCAGAAGATGCATGCTTCCTTTGAATTTTAAGCTTCTTTTCTTTGACTTAATCTAAAAATGAGGAAGTATATTTAGAAGAAAAAAAGAATATTGTATGGAATATAAAAGCAAATCAAAAGTAGTTATCTCTTTAATGTATAAACTCCCTTGTCCAAAACCAAACTATTTATACATATTTAATCTCTAATTTGATAATATAAAAAATACTCCACCAGTAAAAATTTTTTTTTGATACAAACAGAAAATCTTATTGACTTCTTAATCTATTAAAAATATTATCTTGGAAGTGCTGGAATTTCTTAACAATCTAATTTTATTTTTATCTGCAATAATATTTTTCTAAAGATATCAAGGTTGAAGAAATTTCTATCCAAACAAAACTACTTTTAAAGTGCATAAGATATTCAAAGAAACATTTTGTAAGAACAAGACAAGGATGAAATTATTTTTTTTCTTTATTCTGCTTCCCAATTTGATAAATACAACAAAGGAATAAGGAACAGTTTCTTCATAAAAAGAACACAATCAAAAGTATAACAAAAGATCATACTTTATAGAGTATACATAAAAAGAGAAGAAGAAAAAATATTGAATTAGTTAAAACTATCATTTAGATGATTTACTAATCAAAAGGATCTGAAAATATCCAAATCATTATCTTTAAATAAAATTAGATGCATGTTAGTAGCTTCTTAGAAAAAATAATATTTAATTACAAACCAAATTTACACACTATTACAATTTAATAACTGATAAAAAAAGTATATCATTCATAGTAAATGATATAGCTATAAAATACTGTATCTTTATGGATATAACTTTTATATCATAAATATAAAGATTATATTTATAAATACAACTTTATATATTGATAGATAAACAAATTTCCATCAAGATCAAGTACACATAAAAAATATTCAATCTACAACATTATGCTAAAAAGGAAGGTTTGGACAATGTTTCAATTTATTATCCACTTGTAAAAAAATTAAGTGCAGATTTCTTTAAATGGAAAATATATTAGTGATTTCCATTTAAAAGAAATATGATTATCAATATTAGATTTTAAAAGTATATTATTTGAAATGAATTATTTTATAATATAAAAACATTCAAAATCAAAATGCCCATTTTATGCTAAAAATAAACATTTCATTCATAAAAGCCCATTTAATGTAAATGCATTTCTTCTATAAGGAACAGAAGACAAAGAATAACATCTTCTAAAAATTTAAACTTATTTTCCATTTCATGCTTTTCACAAAATCCTTTATATAAAATGAGCATTTAAGTAATTAAAAAAAACCATGAAATAATTTAAATTTTAATTGATAATTTTTTTGAAATAAATTTTTTATTCAAAATGAATTTAAGTACATAAAATAAAGATAACTTACAGATCATGAGTCTCAGAAGATATAAATTCAAAGACTTCATCAGATATATCAAAAGTGCTGACGCTTATTCTGTTCAATATCTGTCTTTCACAGATTTGAAAAAGGAAGTGAAGCTTTCATCATCAATTTTGGGAACTGAAACTCTGTTTACTTTAGTTACCTTTTCAAGTTCTGATATATTACCTATAAGCAAAAAACATATTTAAAAAAAAACTAAGAACAAAATTTTTGAAATAATTAAGTATAAGGGGTATAAAATTAAATATATATATAAATTTTTGGATATCCACTACAGTAAAAATTTATAAAATGACTTTTAAATCTTAAAATAGTCGTAGATCTAAGAATTTAGCACTTTGCACTTAAATAACATCACAACAACAGCATTAAGTTTCACACACTCTATAAGCTTGAACATATATAATTGTTTATTTAAACAATATCAACAGATCTTTAATGAAATCAAAACTACTAATTTTTGTTTGCTAATAAAAGTTACTGCATTATGATTATGAATGGAAATTTGAATTAAATGTGCTCACAGCTAACATCACAGCTTTGATGTCATTCAAGTATGAAGAACTAAACATAAATAATTTTTTAAACTTTAATTCAATTCATCTATCTATACTACTGTTATAAATGTGAAAGTTTGTATAGATGGATGGATGATGGGGTTCAATCACGCCAGAACGGCTGAAGGAAATTGGATGAAATTTAGCACATAGATAGATTATAGTCTACAGAAGAACATAGGCTAAATTTTATTCCGGTTAATTGAGTGGTTAATTTTTTATAAATTAAAAACTAACTTTTCCGCCCAAAAATAAAGAATAAAAAAATCTGAAAACATCTGCCTGAGCTTTTTGTTTTTATTTTTCTATTTCCGGTGCTCTTTTAATATTATCTTACTATTTTAAAGGAATGTTTATTAAATTTTTTTCTTATGCTGTTCTTGTGTTAATATAATTCGTTATTTACTATTCCTTTCTCTTAATTTTTTCTTGCTGTACTTATTTCTTTTGCCTATTTTCATCATTTTCGATTAAATTTTTAGCGCACTCCATATTACTGCATTTATTGATATTTTTTCTATTTTCCAGTAATTTACAGCAACGAGCATCAAAACCTTGTGACTGTAAACGGCATTTCGCTAAAATTTGGTAGCAAACTATTTTTTTGTGCAAAAATGACTATATATTAAAACTGCTCCACTGTGTGTTTTTGTAATTAAATTGTATTTGTGTCAGCTATATATTTTTTATATATGCTTATAGTGGCATGTTTCGTTAGCAAATAATTTAGAATTCCGCCAAATGTTCTCAACTTTCTTTGGCGATTGTTCGTTTGAGCCCGACAAACGGAAAAGTACCCTTATGGTTTCAAAAACATAACATCTCCCCCACGCTAATGATGTTAGATGTAACGGTTATTTCAAACGTTTACGTTTATTTTTGTAGTGTATGATGAATTTAAAATTAAACATTGTTAATTAATAGATCTTTTGATTCCTTTAGAAATGCTTTTGAATGAAAATAAAACAAAAAAAATTTTAATCTGCATTGCGTTACCCCAGCTGTGACGATGAAAATTTAAGCATGCATACGGTTTCGGTAACATTTTAGACTGTCACTTCTCACATACACATCAAAATTTATACGCGTACGAAGTCACGGGTAAAAGCTAGTAATATATATTTTTTTCATTTACAATTCCCTGTATTTTTTAAATATTTATTTAACTATTATTTAATTTAAATATTTTTATATCTCATAAAAACTTATATTTTTTTGCCTTTATTTAAATAATAAAAGCATTCTGCAATATTTATAATCAAACCAAAAAGTCTGAAATCAGACATGTGGAAACATATTTATAAAATTAACCTAATAATTGTTCATTCAATAATAGTTTAAAAAATATATAATGTTAAAGATTACACAAGGAAGTTATAGCAGCATTTTTCTCATTCAAATTGTTTTATAAGATCGTAAAATTAAAATCTGAAAATGTTATGTAGAACTAAAAAAAAGGAGCAGAAGTAAACTAAAAATAAATTTGAGATTCACTAAAGCCCTCTACAGGAAAGAATTTAACTATACTGCACAAAACAATTAAAGGATATTGCAGCTGTGAGTTGCACCTGGAGAATTGTTTAAATGATAGATACATTATCAAGAGACATAGCAGATTATATATCTAAAAAAAACATTTATTTGGCAAAAAAATTTTTTGTTTTATTAAACATTTGGGAATAAATGGAGAAAGACAAATAAAAAAAGATGTTTCCTTAAAAGAAAAAAATTTTTAATACGGAGTATGATTTCTCTGAATGACAGCGACACTGAACAGCTTTGAGGCATCAAGTCAATGTGGCTATTAAAGAGAAATTAAAGTTTTTTTTTCCCAACTCCTGCAGGAGAGATCTTCCCGTTCTTGGAGAGTTTGTAGGGGGTCGTAGGCATCCAGCAATTCGTCTCCCTAGTATGTCCCTACATGTTTGATCGGTTTCATGACCAGAGAACAAACACACTGACTCATCCATTTGTATGATATCTTCCTCCAAAAGGAAATCATTCACCAAGTTAGCATGATGTGACCAGCAATAGTCATCCATTAACATGAAATCATCTCTAATTGTAGCAGTATAAGGGACTACAATAGATCTCCGAGTCTCATCGGTCTTCTTAAATCGATAAAAAATCAGAGCTCCATTTCAAATGATACGAAGATCAGTGTGGCCATCAATGGCGATCCCAGCGTACACCATCACTCACCCACAGGCAAATCTTACACTTTTGAGCACAAACACATGATTGTTTCCAATGCCATTCTCTCTCTAGATGAAAATACTTATATTATCAGGATGAACAGAAAAACATGTCAAAAACAGAATATCACCGAACCGAGCACACAGATCTACAGCGTTAAGGTAGTTTTGAACAGTTTGTGTCAATGCTGTATCGATAGTAACCAAGCTTAGGTTTTGTTGAAGAAGAGTGGCATGCAGATTTTGGTGACCTCAAGCCGTTAGCAGTAATAACTGTCTTCATTGCACGTTGTTGCATCTTTATTCCACTGCCCTGATCTTTGGTCTTCCAATCTCCAAAATGCATTCCAGATACTGAAAATCAAACTTTCAGAAAATCTAATGGCTTCTGCTCATTCATCTGAAGTTTGCCTTACTTCTAACTAGCTGACAACTTTCCAAGCTTCTAATTCAATTAAATGACTCCATTAAGATATTGAAACAATGCACTTACTGAATGTCAATAATTATTTTCCACTTTTTCTCACATTAAGTTGAAAATCAAATCAAATTTGTTGTCATTAAAGCATTATCTTCAACATCACATTCAAAATTTGAATACTGCAAACCTTGAAAATGAGAAAAACATGCATTTGTGACTGTCTTCTTCCATTGTATATATATATATATATATATATATATATATAAGACTCATAATACCCTTGAATTGTTTTGAGCAGTGTATTTCTTTACAATTATAAGATGAACAAATTGCTTAACTATAATGCAACTCACTATTAGTAATCAGGGAAGACTGACTTTTACTTAAGTGATAAGGTGTAGAAGGCACAATCTGACTAAGATAACTGGAAATCTCTTGGATGTTGGTTGGAAAGGAAGACAATTGAATTTAAATAAACTAACAAGAAAGTATTTATCACTTAAAATTAATAAAACTGAAATAATTTATATCCTTGTAAAAGTGCATTTGTAATATATTTAATTACATTGGACTTAATGCAATCTAATTAATTTAATAGCACATGCACCATAAAATATAAAACAAACATAATCATATCATATTTACACAGCAATTATATTAAAACAAGGGCGAAGAAAATTCTAAAGTCATAGGGTGGATCAAATGAAAGAGAAACATTGGTTATAATTAGGGGGTTGAACAAGTGTGAAGAAAATGTTGTGCACAGGAAGATCAGATGATAAAAAGCATATTTTATTGTAGAATAGATATGCCCTGATATGAGCACAAACACATGATTTTGAGCACAAACACATAAGATATGTAAAGAAAGATAAAATATGTCCAGAAAATCAGAGGTCACTTTATCATAATTTATTAACAACAATCAACTACAACAAGAAATTTTTAACTTTTTAGAGCCTGAATGAGTTAGATTTTGAGAAGCTGGAGTGGTTTTGCTTTTTGACAATACACAATTAGGTGCACCCTGAATCAATCGATGATACTTCAGTAAAAAATGTTGAAAACACCTACCACATTTCAATCTTTTGCCATGAAAATTTGGAATATTTGCTCCAATGAAAATGACAAAGAAATATTGCCTTTCACACTTAGCAAAATTTTAGGCATTCCTTGAAACTGGTTTAAATTCAAATTAACAACTTCTACAAACAAAACAACCATCGCTGGTAAACCAATAGGAAAAGGACTAGTGTAATTTTGGTAATTTTTTTTTAAAAATAAGTTATTTCCTTTCATTGTGAGATAGCTGTTCCATTTTCATTTCATTCCCCCCCCCCCTTCCCAAATTTTTAAGATTTACAAACAAAATTTTACACACAAAAAAAAAGTAAGGAAGTCATCAAAGTGATTAACCTGACTTAATACTTTTTATTATGGCTAGTAGATAATTTTCTTTAAAAATCCTTAGTATAATTTTATTTTATAATCTCCAAAACAAATATTTTTTATTAACCTCGTTATAGTTTAAAGACTTAAAGGATAAAATTGTTCAAATTTCAAAGATCCAGTTACATAACCAACAAGAATTATTCATGCACACAAAAAAAGCATTTCTTAAACTAGAAATTTATTAAATACAAAGATAACAATAATTTATTGAGGGCAAAAGTTAAACCATACACAAATGAAATAAGAATTCCAAATAAAGTAAATCAAAATAATTTTTAAATCACTTTTATAAGTAAGATAAGTTTTTATTTTAATTTTTAGTTTCTAATTAATTATATCATAGAACTTTGAAAATATTTTATTTATATTAAATAACAATTAAAAAACTTAGAGTAAAAATTTTAATTAATTTAAATGATTAATTGATAATTTAGTTTTATCAACAAGTGGAAAAAAGACAGCTTAATTCCTAGAAAATATAGAACATTATCAATAGAAAGACACAAATATACAAAATTTCATTACTTTAGTACATTAGCAGATGAAAAAAGAGAAGGAGGAGCAATATCAAGTTAAAAGTATGTGCAAATGCCTAACGATATCAATTAATAATTAAACAAAATCAATTTCATATTTAATTTAACACAAAAAATATTTTATATATATTTGCCAGAATTTTCTTTTTATAATTGCTCCCCTTCCCCACCTTATGAGTTCAAATATTATTTTACACATAGTATTAACCCTCTAAAGTGCACTGAAATAAATTTTCTAATTTTTTCTAACTATGCAATTATTTTACATACTTATGGTCTAAGGGAATAGAAAATACCTTTAAAAAATTTATAGTGAGCTGCACCACAAGAAGGGTGGAGGTTTCACTGGAGTAACAACATGCACCTACGACATATTCTTATGAATAATTAATACTTTTTCATTCGTTTTGTAACATAATTATTCATTATTTATTTATAGAAATACTTAAACATACAATATTATCAATAAATCTTACATATGTAATTATAATGGGTATCCTTCAAATAAAGCTAAAAAAAAGTCAAATTCTTTGCATATTAAATACAATCAGCATTATATTCAAGTTATGAAGAAACATGATATTTAAATTAACTCTTTAAAAATAAGAAAATTAAAAAAATATATAGTATATATTTTAATATAGGTTAATATACATATTTCATTTTGTGTTTGCTTGCTAATGCAAGAACTCAGATGAAAAGTGAAAATTCTAAACATCTTATTTGTATAAACCATACTCAGACATAAATAAATTCCTCATCCACAAAATACATAGCAAAAATCTGATAAATTATCAACTACTTGACTAAGAGTATTAGGGAAAGAAAAATAGATCTTTTTTACAAAGGTGTTTCAAGTGGTAGAGAATTTTGTGCCATAAGTGCATGGTGGTATGTCTCTAAAACCGCCTAAAAAGATATCAAATATGAAGAATATTTTTTTTCGTGATTTCAATTAAATAAAATATGTATGTTGTAGAAAGCATCATACAATAAATTTCTTAATGCATTTTTAGTTTGTTTATTTTTATTTATTTATTTTATTTAATCATTTATTTATTTTGATTACTTTATATCAAACATTAAAAAAAATAATGTAAAAATAAAAGTAAGTAATCATAAATTTATTATTTGTTTTGCTTCTACTCTGAGCCAATTTTGGGCTATATTTCTCTCTACTAATAATTGGGCTAGCTTGAGGAGAATACTGCATTTGTACCATTTTGCCAGCCACAGTAAATTGGCTGGCATCTTTGTCTTCCACTCTATTGTGCCACTGCTCTCGGGCTTCTCTAAACATCATTATGCGATCCATCAGGCTTTTGGGTCTCTCCCCACTTGGCCTCTATAAAATAGATAAATATTCATTTTCAACCCATTTCTGAGCAAATTTTAACTGAAAGCATAGATTTTGGTAATTTTTTTTCACACTATACATAAAATATCACAATAAAATGTGAAATAAAATATTGCCATGTTAATTTTCTAAGAAAAATTAATTGGTAAAAAATCATTTCAGAAAGTTTTATTTAAATATATACACATTACACATTTTAAACCGAATAAATTGTGAAAAAAATACAGATTATTACCAAATTATTGTATTACCAGGAAAGAAAAAACTATTAAAAATAACGCTACTTTTGAGGTCAAAATTCAACTAATGGATGGATAGTATATCCTAACAGATAATTACTTAGGAGTTTGAGCATACATAATTTATTCAACAAAGCAAAAGCAAAGAAAAGGAATACATTTGGTTTTGCATTTTTAATGAAATACAGCTGTCACCTTAATAAGTCCATGTGGAAATTACTAAAATGGTGAAAAAAGGGAATATATAAGCTTACACACTTATTAAATACTAAAAAATAACAGTTTTTAAAAAAGCAAATGTGAAAAAATGAAATTTATATTTTTATTTAAAAAGTTTAAAATCTATTTTTCATAATCTAGAATCAAGCAAATTATATATATATATATATATATATATATTATGCCTTTAGTATAATTATATATATATGGTATTTGTATCTGAAAGTATAATTATATCAGATATTAATGCTATTTATTCATAATTTTACTAAAGGCATAAATTACTTTAGGAAAATCGATTGATCAATGGTATTCATATTTTCAAGAAAATACAGAGAAATCATTAGGGGTTGGGAGGGCAGATAATTCATTAAATCTGAAGCAAAGTTTTAAATATATAAAAATTTATATAAGAAAATTTTAGAAGGAATAAAATTTTATAATAAGAATAAGAGAAAGAAATGAATAGAATCACCCAAGATTAATAATACATCTAAAAATAATAGTCTATAGATATATTTAAAAAACATTTTTAGAAATGATTTTATATCCAATCAGTATTAAATACATTTACAGCTTCAAATTAATTTTTTAATTCTCTAATCAAAACTTCATAATAAAATAATAAAAAAAATTTAGTAATTTATATTCTTTATCCTCATTTTTTATTTGTAATATAATTTGTATGTACATTATAAATTTGCAAGTAATCTTATATATATAATTCACTTCTTTCACTCTCATGATAGGGTCATCATATTTAAGCAGAATAGGAGGCCTTCCGCCTAACCTTTTCTTCCAGTTCTGAGCCAGAACGCTGCAGGGCTGCTAGTCTTAAAACAAAAACAAAAATAAATAAACAAAATAATTAAAAATAAAAATAAAAATTTAAACACACTGAAATACATTTTTAAAAACTACAAGTTAAAAGATTATCAAAATTACTTAAATATTACAAGAGAAATAATACTATATATTACAGAAGTTAATTGAATAAATTTTAATCAAACATGATGAATTTAATAGATAGAAAATAATAAATATTGGGAATTTCAAAATGCTATTATAAGTTTAATATGGTCATTTCACAATGAAATCAAACCACTCTTGAATAAAGCAAAAATTAACAGCAGAAATTCCTAAAAATGAAATGGTACAGCTATCAGAATCTTTTGATACTGCAGTAAAAATTAGTGACTTTAAAATGAATACAAAATTACACTATTTTTATAGCTATTTATAAAAAATATCAATGGGATGTTGAACTGATGGTTTAAAACGACTGGCTGTTGTATTTAACAGAAAATTCCAAATCAAAGTTTAATAAATTATTGATAATAATGTTTAAAGAATATAAGTATCTAATATATTATGAAAGGAAAATAAATATCAATACATTTCCAATCATACAAGTTAAAAACACCTTATCCAAAATAATAATAATAAATAAATAAAGCACCTTTGTATAAGTGTGTATTTGTGAACTTTTCAACATTTCATAAAACTAAGAAATAACCATTTAATTTAGACATATACATTTCTTAAATTATTGATAATGATGTAAAAGTACAGTCTGAACAAAAAGTTTTTGATTTTCATATAAGCAACAACAAATAAAAGTCCCCATGACTGGGATGGAAAAGGTAAATTTATTCCTGCCCTACTTATTCTATTTAGTAATTTTATCTGCCATCTTATAAAGCTAAGAACTAAAGCTTTCCTAGGGCTATCGTATGACTGGCAAAATTACCGTTAAATGGATGACAGAACAATGCCAATTTCTAAATGAGGTTTCTAGAACATTTTTAAATAGAAAATAGGATTCCAATTAAAAGAAATTGTATTATTACTTCTTACTTCTATGTTTAGTAAAGATAATTTTTTAAAATGTTTAACACTCCTAAAATTTAATTCCATTAATTAAAGTTAATGATGCATAATTAAAGAATAAAATAGATAGAGAGAGTGTGTTGTTTTTGTATAAAAGAAAACTATATGGAAAAAGAAATTTTTATTTTACATATTTTACAAGTTTATACATCAATATTCAAAAACATTTTGAATGATAATAAAGTATATTTACATCTAAAAATGTTATACACTAAAATCAATAAAAATTTCAAGTCCATTTCAGTTTGTTCATAAGATTTTAAAATAACTTATCACAACACCATATAAACCTATGTATGCAACTTATTTATGCAAACCAGCTAATGCATTTGTAATAATTATGGTAATTTGTTCATATAAATTACTTTTAAAAGTCTGATAAAAACAATTCGAACTTAAATTTTTTTGAATATAAATTATTAAATAAGAATGCGAAGTGTAATATAAATCTCATTACTTATTCAATCTCGTATCTTAATGTGATACTTTCTCATAAGGTCTTTTTAAAATATCTCATTATAAAGCTTTTTATTGAATCCTTCATTATCAGACTTTTCAGAGGCTGGTTATTCTATTAGTATGTTCAAAAAATTCTGGAATTTAATTGTTTCCAGAATTTTTATGTAAAGAATATAAATGAACTATGCAATTTCTCAATGAACAAGAAAAGAGTACTGTCTGAAAGGTTAGTCAAAACCATTTTTTTTTTCAAAGCAAACATGCACAAAATATGGTTTAAAACTTACAATCTCAACAATAACAAAAAAAAGCCCCCCCCCCCTTTTTTTTGATTGATTATAGTACAGGAAGAATTTCTTCAGTTCAGTAGTTTGCATAAATCAATAAGATGCAAATAACAATATTTAAAAAGACTAATTCAGAAATGTCCCATTACAATAATGGAGGGAGGGGTTCACAATTTCCACTTGATGTCAAATCACTAATCAAAACTTCATATCCTAATACTGGTACCAGAGATGTAGTGACAGGGAAAGGGAAAAACAGTTCAAGGAGACAAAACATTAGTGCCTTTCTTCCACTTAAAAAAAATATCATGATATCATAAAATAATTTGAGAATATATATATATATATATATACACTCAAAAAAAAACTTTATTCTGGAATAGCATGAATCTCTGCTATGACACAGACTTTTCAAATTAGCTCAGTAGTTAGACCTATGCAATTTTTTCCATGTATGAAGAGGTAACAATTGCTAACTTCTAAAAAAGTGCAAAGACAAAAAACAATGGAGAATAAGGAGAAAACATTGGAATTCTGTTCTGGGATTCTGAGCAAGGTCCTTGCATTAACAAAGACAAAAATTCCAAGTTGAGTAGTGTAGTTTGATCGAAAGAAAATTAATGAGTTCATTTTGCACTCTTTTCACTTAATAAGTTAATTCTAGAATTTTTTGAACATAGTAATACAAATCTCACTTCTAGCAAAACATACATTGAAGCAAACTCTTCACTTAAGTAATAATTAGAGAAAAAAAACTAATAAAATTTCTATACAATGTTTAAACTAAAAAGAACAAAATATACAATGAAGCTTCTTTTAATTGAAATAAAACCCATTCATAATTTAAAGCAATGATTTTCAATCTGTGGCATGCATATGTTTCAAAATATGCAGTGGATCAATTAAGAATCAATGAAAATAATGCTAGTGACAGCAGAATATATAAGAGGATATTAAAATTTAAAAAAAGCTATACAATTTTATTTTTCAATGCTCACACAAAAGCATACTAATCAAAAATGCACTGGATAGCAATAAAAAATTACTAAGGGTGTTGGAGGAATGAAATATTTAATATCTTTTACGACCATAGAACCAATGGAAGCAGCATTTACATTTTATGCATATAATTACGAACAAACAATATGTTAAATTTCATGCAGTCTCAATATAAGATTATATCATTAATAAATCATTATTTGAATTCAATATTTACAAAACAAAATCAAGCAATGTACTGAAATGATCTTCAACTTGATGAATTAATTATTCGTAGTGAGTCAATGCTAAGCTTTCACTTTAAGTTAATGTAAAAATATTTCAAACTGCTAGTATTTGGAATTCATACTATTATAATAAAAAATAGAAACACAAAAAATAAATCTCATAAATATGCTTGTCATTTGATTTCTAAACTAATTTTGACATAACAATAAATACTTTGCACAAAAGGCTCTTTCAATGGTAGAATCTTAGGGAGTTCAAAATAAAAAGGCTGATCACAGGGAATGGTAGAAAAGTATAAAGATTGCAAATCATTGCTTTAGAAATCATCAGAATTTAGAACATATTTTCTTTATTGTTTGAATCTTTACATGCTTTCTATAACTAATGCCTCATAAAACAATGATAAATTGTGATGGTTTAAAAAAATGTATGAAAATGACTGTGTTATTAAATGATCTTTCAATATTCCAGCCATTCTTTCATGTAGGGACATGTTGTTGGTGAAATGATGCCACCATCACGACATTCATTAAGGACCTAAAGTAAATAAATAAAATATATATCAAATTTGAAAGACCTAAATATCAAAATGGGCAAGTATTTCTTGAAGAGTGGAATGCAATTCCAAGTTGGACAGTGCAAACAATATAATAACTGTAAAGATTTCTGAGAATTTTTTCTTCTTTCTTACACATTCAGCATTTTTAAACTGGAATACTTAATAAAATTATCTGTTTTAAAGATATTAAAATTTTCTAAATAAATATATTTTTAAAGTTCTCTTTAGAATAACATAAAAAATTAATGCTCAAGTTTGCAAATAATTTTAATAAATTTTTCAGTATTTTACATGAATTTAATAAATTATTCCATAATACAATTCATGATATCTAACAAAATTTTATACTTTAAAAAATATTACCTTAAAAAAAACTTCAGTAATTTTTAAATTTGCTCAGTACATTCAGTAATTCATTTAGATTTTTTTTTTAATAAAAAATCACTGCTGGAGATGATAAAAGGATTCTGAGCATTATACAATTTCCTGCAAAAGTGTTTTTTATTTTAACACTTTTACTATTAAGAGGCCCAATTCAATACAAATGGACCAATTTCAGTTTCAAACAAGAAGACAGCAAGTAAGGCGAATTATTATCAAGGATTCCTTCATTTAACATTTTTCAATCCTCATTTGAAAGAAAAACTGATTTTAGAAAGGTGCATTAGTATAAAATGCCCCAGATAAGCTAGAAATACACATAAGAGGATCAAGAATATTACATATATTCTCTTAAACTGTGTGATACATCTATGTATGATCATCATGGCACAATGAGAAATAACTAGAGTTTATTTTTCTATGCAAAGGCATGATTGGTACATGGAAGATGACTGAAGAAATATGCTCGTTCACTTTGGGACACAAGATAAAATTGTAAGAAACTTTCTCAGCACTTTATACTGAGATATTTCTATAGAGGTTTCTGTTATATATGTAGATTTAGAAGGCAGAATCTTCAGATATCTTTGGAAAGAATGAAATGGATGTGGGGGATTTTTTTAAATTCCTTTTCTAAAATCTTGAAAAATGTAGTCTTCAATAATTTTTGAGTGTGCATAGGGAAAATAGTTAAATAAAAAAAAAAGTAGGATTAGATCAGGAAACAAGGGAAAATTTTAAAATAAAGTAATATGGGCTAATTGAACACACACACAGGACATCAATTAGGATTTAAAATAGGTAAAAAGATACTATATATATATTGTCCTGATAGAAAAATAAATATTACATTATTATTTGAACTAAATAGAGCATATTAAACTGTAAAATAAGAAAGGAACGTTTTTCAGAAGCATATTATCTCAAAATATCATACCCCACAATAAGTTTTTTAAACTTCCAAAAATTTTATAAAAAAACTTATTAAATTGAAATGTGAGGAAATTTTTTGATTTATTTAAAATAGCAAATTATAATTTAACAAATACATTTTAAATGCTTACTGGGCAAACACCACAAGGAACTCTCATCAATCCACAATTAGAAAGGAGAGGTTTGATAACTCCATATACTTTTTGTGAGTTCTCTTCATCTGAAGTTGAATTATTGCAGATAACAGATTTCTCTACTTTTCCATCAAAAACCAATGTATCTAGTATTGTCTCAATGTCCTGCATACTCAACTGCACCTAAAATTTCAATGAAGTACACATAAACACCAAATAAAAAGAGTGTAAGGCATTATTTGAAAAGCAGAGATGAGCAAAATGGACAAAAAAAAGTTAGCTTAGTTCTTAGTTTAGTTATATAAACATACCATTTTCAAGAAACACCAGGGCTATGACAAAAAAAAAAAAGAATTTAAGGATTTTTTTAATGTTAATATTAATTTTGATAAATATTTCACATTTTAAAGCAATATGAGACAAACTCCAGTAAAAAAGCAGAGATTCTACCAATAATATGTTTTTTTTAAATCTCTATTTGTTTATAAAGTTGTAAACTGTTAATTTGTTATGAGTTATTAATATTATTGATGCATAATTAAAATAGAATCAGCTTAAAGTAAATACATAAAAAATCATAGTGTTATTAATGACAAAAAAAAAGACTCATTCTGTGAAATCATTACTCAATTCCAAACAATTTAGCAATATTAATTTCAGAATTTAATTGAACACAGCCTATCCAGAGCATGGGATACAATAAAAAATTTCGTGAAACATCAATGTACTTTCGGGATAAACATAACATAGAAAAAAAATGCTTGAAATTGTAAGTGCCTTATAAAATATCAAAAATGAAACGAATTACCATTTAAATTGCATGAACAAAGATACAGCATAATAAAACAAAAGTAAAATCACAAGAAAATGCTGTTGTAGAAAAAAGTTTACTTGAAAGAAAAATTATCAATTCAGTTAATTTTCATAAAGTTTTTTATCTCTTTATTTCAGACAATTTAATGACTGGTTTGCTATCTTTTAAAAAATATTGATTAACAGAAAAGGAATTTTATGTTACCTATTTCAACTATTTATTTGAAAAAATAATACAATTTTTAATTAAAAAATTCTTTACACAGTACAGTTTTAAAAAATTAAAAGAATCAATTCATCTATCAACAATGAAAGTAATATAAATATTTTCTTACTTTGCTAACTTTGAGACCATTAATGTAATCACAGATGTCTTTGGATGATTTGAACGATGCTCTTCTTCGAGATACAGGATCAGAGAGTTTATCTGCAACTGCTTTCTAAGAAAAGTACAATTTTAAGAAGAAGTACAGTTTAAAACCTACAAATCAATATTCCTTTTATATAAAATACTACTCAATTTCAGTTTAAATAATAATATAGAATCATTAACATACTTTCAAAAAGATCTAAACTAGTCCTTTATGTATGCATAAATTAGAAAATAAAATCAGGATTTAGTTAATAAAATAATTTAATAAATTAAATTTAATTTTTATCTACTTAAATAAAAATTTGAAATTTAAATAGGCTAACAGATTTTTATAAACATAAATAAAGATCATTTCAATGTGTATAGTGATAAAATATTTAATAAACCATAAATTACATAGTTTTTTTTAAACCTGATTCATCTGAGACATGATTGAATGTAAATTAACTTATGTCTTACAAGATGTACAGATGTTTTAACCATACAATTTCATCTTTCACATGTAGGTTGATGTAATTATTGTTCTACTAAGAAAATAAGACTTTAATTTCAAATATGAAATAAAGTCCCTCTGATAATAGATGCAACTTTTTACTCCCCTGTCTTATTTAGTGATCCTATATTATGAAAATATGCATTGCCATTAAGAGAGAGAGGGGGGAGGGAGGGAGGGAGGGAGAAAAACACACACAACAACCCAGAATAGTCAGAGCCCGATCTAGCCAAAGTTGGACAAAAACTTTTTTGGGGCCATTCTGCTTCACTACTTTAGTAATGAAAAACATTCATTAAAGAAGGAAATGTAAAATAAAATTTCTATTTTATTTGGAGACCTCCCCACTTATGTGTGGGCCCGGGGCAACTGCTCCATATGCCCCTGCCTTAGTCAGGCCCTAATAATAGTGCCCCACTGAGAGGCGAAGAGGAATCCCAAATCTTATCTCAAAAATTATTTGAACCAAAAAGGGTATTCTTTTACAATACTTCCTCACATACTCTCTTATCTAGGTTTTATCCCAGAAAATGCTTTGAATGACATTTTTATAAGTGTCTATACTATCAATATTGAATTTGTGTCCTAAATTTATACATTTCACACTCTTTGTTTAATAATTATCGTGTTAACTTATATTCAAGTAGTCAGAAAGATTTTCTTTGAACAGATTTGCAAAATATCATAGAAATCCACAAATTTGGTATAAAGACAGTATTCCAAATTATATCTGAATAGCTCAAAAAGTTTTAAAGTTATAATTTTCACACACAGATAAACATCCACAAATTTGTTCTTAGAACTCCCAGAGGTCTAAAAGTGTAGATTCTTTAAAACCCTTATCAGAACTTTTTGATAATTACAATTACTTTCTCCTTACTTCATATACAAGTAGATAAATATGGAAAAATTATAATTCTGTTTTTTTTTCAAAGAAAAAACAAGTTTAATCTATAATCTAACTATATAATGCATCTACATATATAACATAAAATGTAAAAATAAGAAAAATGCAATGGAATGAAAAGCACAAAATACAGAAATAAACAAATTCAAAAGTAGAAAATCTTATTTCTGCTTCAGACTGAACTGTTCAACAAGAAAATTACAATCCCAATAAAATAATAAATAGAAACAGAAGAATGAAAAGGAAGTTTCCCCCTAAAGAGGAACATTGTTTGTTAAAAAGGAAGAATATTCTAATAATATTTTAAAAATAGTACAGTTCATTGTTTAATATTATTTTGTTGTATAATGCACATAAAAAATATAGCTTTTTAATTTCTCATATATGAAGAATATAAACAAAAAGTACTGTAATCATTATATATATATATAACTCAAATTTTAAACAAATCTTTCCCTTTATGACTTCCCAGTCTGAAAAATACATTTTTGGGTCATCTGTCTACAAACAGAAAATTGAAAAATGTATTGAATTCAAGAAAGGAAACTTGGTACATAGACTTTATACCAAATTTGTAGATTGCTATCAAATTTTGAATGGAATTAACTCAGAGAAAACTTGTCTATCTGGCTATCCAATTACAATTTAATAAGAACTGCAAAACAAAAAGAGCTAATGGAAATAATTGATTACCGGTTTTTGTATGATATAGAATTGCAACAATTTTGGGACCAATTCTAGTGAGGGATAAATAATCAGTTGGTTTCTACTTTTACAACCAAGTGAATGTAATAGCTAAAAAATACAAATTTAATATGTGATTTTATGACTAAAATTGTAATTCTGTGTTCAAATTCAATTTTAATCAAACATGTTTGGTTTTATCAGTCAGGAAAAAAAAAATCAAAATAGTGTTCTGGTTCTTGAATAACTAAAATTAATCACCGAAGTCCACACACTAATAGGTTTGTTTATAACTTAATGCCAAGTTGGAATATCTTTTTTTCTGTTGATATTCCCTCTCTCTCACTCACACACACATACACACAATTGGTAAATAAAGTTTTCTCATGTTTTTGAAAATCCTTACAAATCAAATGATGTTACTATCTTACTTACTTCTTGTTGCAAGTAACGATAACACTGCTGATTGAGAACATCTACAAATTCAGATTCAAACTCTTGATCACTATACCAAGTACCACCTGTTACTGAACGATCAGGTTCAATATTATACAGCATATACACTTTCTTCTTTGATGCCTGGATAATAATTGGATTTAATAATATTTATCTCATAATCAATATAAAGAGTAAAAAATAAATACAACTTAACTTTTTTTTAAATGATTACAAATTAATAGAATAATCTTATCATGTTAAAATGGAAAAACAAAACTTTAAAACAAATAATTGAGCATCCAAGATAATGTTATCAAATCAGTTTTAGAGTTTAATCAAAGAGTGGATTGAATAAATTTCTATGACGATAGTTTACGATCTATAGTTCTTCAAATTTAAGAGATCCATAGTAATAATCTTTTGGCTTGCAAATTAAAGTGCTGCAATTTCAAAACCATATTTCATTTAAGATCTTTTATGTATTTGGGCCAAAACCAAGTGTATAAAATATTGAAAATCAAAGAATTATGTGGAATTCTGGAGGTAATATGATAGATCAGGTGTTCTTATCATTTGAAATTTCAAACTTATCTAAAAATAAACCTTTTATGGCTTTAAAAGAGGATGCTGGTATATCAAATTAAACAATTAAAATCTCAGAATTAGAATTTGAAAAATGTCAAAAATTAGAGAAAAAAATGTTTCAATTAAAATTAATATAATGAAAAATAAATTAAATTTTAATCTGATAAGCAGAAAAAGAATGATTTCTTATCAACTATTGGGTTGTTCGGAAAGTAATTTCGTTTTTTCCCGTCAGAGGACTTAATTACGTTTTTTCGAAACCAACTTCACACTTAAGCCGCATAACCATTATATGTCTTGAGAGCTGATATTGCAAGGCTTGTGTGTGAAAAAGTTCTATTAATTCTACGCAGTAGTTTTTGGTTGGTGCCCTTTTAAATATGGAGAGCAATAAGCAGCATTTTCGTCATATTTTACTTTTTTACTTCAGAAAAGGTAAAAATGCTGTCCAAGCGAGAAAAAAATTGACGGATGTGTATGGAGAAGGCGTGTTAACAGTACGCCAGTGCCAGAACTGGTTTGCAAAATTTCGATCCGGCAATTTTGATGTCGAAGATGCACTACGGTCTGGAAGGCCGGTCGAAGCTGACAAAGATGCGATAAAGGCATTAAATGATGCAAATCGGCGAATAACCACACGAGAGATCGGTGAGAGATTAAATTAGTCGAATTCGACTGTTTATGGCCATTTGAAAGGCATGGGCTTAACCTCGAAGCTCGATGTGTGGGTGCCCCATGTCCTTACGGAGCGAAATTTGTGTCGTCGCGTTGACGCGTGTGATTCGCTCCTCAAACGTCAAGAAAATGATCCATTTTTGAAGCGGATTATTACTGGGGACGAAAAAATGGGTTGTATACAACAATGTTAAACGCAAGAGGTCATGGAGTAGAAAATATGAACCGGCTCAAAGCGTGTCAAAAGCCAACATTCACCAAAAAAAGGTGATGCTCTCCGTTTGGTGGGATGTCAAAGGAATCGTTTTTTTTTTTTTTTTAGCTTTTGCCGGACAATACAACGATTAATTCAGAAGTCTATTGTCATCAACTGGACAAATTGAATGATTCACTTAAAGAGAAGAGGCCCGAATTAATTAACAGGAAGGGTGTAGTGTTCCACCAGGATAATGCGAGACCTCACACAAGTTTGGTCACTCGCCAAAAACTTTTACAGCTTGAATGGGACGTACTGCAACATCCACCATATTCTCCAGATCTGGCGCCTTCCGACTACTATTTGTTCCGGTCCCTGCAAAATTTTTTGGATGGCAAAACCTTTACCTCAAATGAAGATGTCAAAAACCACCTGAACCAGTTTTTTGCCAGCAAGGACCAAAACTTTTATGAGAGGGGAATTATGTTACTGCCAGAAAGATGGCAAAAGGTGTTGGACCAGAATGGCCAAAATATAACTTAATAAAATATTTATTCATTATACGAAAACTGTCTTTCATGTTCCCCCCAAAAAACGAAATGACTTTCCGAACAACCCAATATATGATTTCAATATTAATAAAGCAATTGTTTTTCTTTCTTTTTTTTAAATTGACACAGAATAGTTGCTTTTTATGATTTGAAAAACAGCTAAAACAAGACTAATAAAATATTTCATTAGATTTTCAATGTATTATATTAGGTAAGGTTATTATGCTCCTTAACAATTCCCATTTTTTCCTATCAATAATCTCGCTCTGAAGGAAGACACCTTTCATTTGACACACAAATGTAATTTCACGATAATAATAACATTCTTTTCTTCCTTTTTTATATTATTATAGACAATAATGAAAATATAATATAAAAGCTTTGCTTTGGTAAGGATTTTGATTTTCCTCAATTTGATAAAAATCTAAGAAAAATGGACAAGAAAAAATAATTTGTTATAATTTGGCATTTTTCAAAGATGGATTTATTCAATATAGGGAAAAATATTCTCCAATATGTTTTTTTTTTTAAATTGAGATTACAAAAAATGAAGTAGGAGCTTTACTGAGACAACTTCAAATTTTGGAGCATTTTGTGATCCTGTAAAAGGTTTTCAAATATGTTTTATTATTCTAGACTTAATGAGAAATAAAAAAAAATTTTAAAAAGGAGACAAATGAAAAAGGGAATGATAAAAATACTGACATTCATCAAATTACAAAATTAATCAGGAATTTACAATTTCATCATTATTGTATCTGTCTAAATAAAATAGCAATAAATAAATAAAAATTAGAAATGCAGACTAATTATTTCAGTTTAAAACCAATGCAATATAAATTTGTATTTAAATCTTCATGTAGATAAAGTATTAAGTTTTGAGAAATCACATGCCATCTTATAGAGTATACAAAGCTATAATATTAAACATAAATTTCACGAATAAAGCGAAATCCAAATTAATCACTTTGCATTTAACAAGCATCTCACAGAAAGATGATTCAATGAATTATTTAATTTATTTTATATTTGAATTATGATAGCAAGAGGGGAAAAAAAGGTAAACTTACTGCAACAGATGTAACTGATTTTATCAACTTTTTACTTTCTAGGCTCTTTAAAATTTTATTAACTTGAGTTTGAGGGATATTACTGGCATAACGAAGATCCCTTATCCATATTCCTGAAAATTGAACATTCATTTTTAGTTCTAACAATTATAAAACTACATGAATAAATTTAAAATACATCCATATCTATAACTAAAATTTATAAATATATACATATATATATGCATTAATCCTCAAGATGAGAACTTCAGCAATTACAGAGCTTTAAATGTTTTTTATTGGGAATTTACTGAGATTGGTAGAAAAAAGCCCTAGTAGAAATAAGTGACAATTTGCTAAAGATTTTTATGAAAATCAGTAATAAAATTTAGAAAATCTTTACAATCTTCAAAATCTGAGCTGAAAATGTCACTGCTAATGAAAAATAAAAGCTGAGAAATGTCACAATTTTTTTCTTGGATGCTTTTAATTTGTTTATTATAATGCTATTCTTTTGATCTTTTTAATTTCATATTTTCTTGACAAAAATACTTCTGGTATAATCTATACAAATGTCTTAATATTTCTTATTTCTTCTGTCAGACAGAAGTCATCTGCAAACTGACAATGAGCAGCTTGTATTGAGAGTTATTTCAGAAAGAATACAGCATATTGTTATGAAAAATTTCACAAAAACGATATTAAGATGTCAACTTTATTGTCTAGAAAATGTGCATTAAATATACGCAACACAAGCTACAAATTCACGGAGAATTAACTCTATTTAATCCACTAATTTCAGGTAACAGTAAAGCTATAGAACGCACATCAAAAAGAAAAGACGCTCAGTCAAGCTAAGCTAATTAAGGTAGCTTATTCTCTGAACTGATCTAATTCTCCTCCTTAAGCTACATCTTAAATTATGTCCCACTAATAGCAACCATATGGCAACCAACTGTCCCGGTTTTAAGTCATATTTTCTGGGAAATGTGTAAAAAATACCTTCCATCTCTTATTTTTGTCTACCAGGGTATTTATAAATATTTACACAAGAAATCCAGACATCCAGAAATACTTACAATATTTACATCTAATTTACACAAAATTCATAGCAATAAATAAATATCTATAACAAACTAGTTATTCACTAAATTTAGAATGATGTTAATTTTCAAATAAATTAAATAAGATAAATTATTAAAATATGATTCTTTTTTTAATAATTACAGACAAATAAATTAAAGTTTCTATGTATTCAAGGAATAAAAAGTGATATTGCATATGCTTTAATGAGTAATTAATCCCTTGATGGAGATTTATACAGCGGATATTGCACAACATTAAGTATTTATTTATGCAGAAACACACACACTAAAAAGTTTTTACAGAAAATTCATTAAATCAGAGCATAACGGAAATTTAGGTACAACCTCGGGGTGATATTCAATCATATAGAATACATGAGGCATAAGCATCTTACATAACAGTAGATTCTATTTTAGGATAAAGGGCGTTTAAAAGGCTAAAATGAGCACTGATATTTAACAAACCTCATGAATAAAAATAAAAGTGCATAATTTTGGTACATGCTTATCAGGTTGATTAACAGAAAGGTAATTGCTTACTCACTCATTCTATTTAATGTTATGGCTTTTGCAAAAATTACATTAAACTACCAATGAATTCAGTGATTGAAATTTTAAAGATATAATAATGAACTGCTATGAATTGGGTTGAATTGTTGGGTTTAATAGCACAGAAGCCAGAAAAAACTAGGCTACACCTAATAGATGATTAATAAAGAAAGCTTTTTAAAAAATTTCAAAAGTTTTCAATAAAACAAAAGGTGCTTAAAAGTCAATAGGCACTGCTATGGATAAAGATATTTTCAACTCTAAGTGTTCATAAAATTTTAAATTCACTAAAAGAATTTCTTACAGCAATATCTTCTGTTGAATTCTCTATCGTTTCTATCAATGCTATATGTAAAAGTCTCTAATTCTGCATATGGACTTAGTCTAGATTATCAATAAAACTAATAAAACCTCACACAATACTCATTTTTCTTCCTAGCTCCTCTTAATTTTATACAAGTGGGGCTCAATACCTTGGAATCATTTGCTTAGGATACTGATTAGGATAAATAGCTCTGAAAATTTGTTCAAATGATTTGTAGTATATTTAATGCAATGTCATTGGATTGATATACAATATTAAAAGGTGTGTATAGAAAAAAATAAAAGAAAATTAAAAAAGATTTCTTCGAAGTTAGTGCCAAAAGGAAGTAATACTTTCAATTAAAAATTTAGCAGAGAAGGCACATGAATAATGGATTTGATGAAAGAATAAAGCTTATTAAAAATTAATCACAGCATTAGAAATTATATTTCCAGTGAGCTTTGAAAAATTTATACTAAATTCAAAAAATAATTATAGAATAATTAAATTGGCATTGTGAAGCATGGGTATAGGATTGCACTTGCAACATTAGGGTTTTTCAGCCATGTAACATGAGCACTACACAAAAGTGTTCACTCATGTCCAAAGGTTATTATCTGGCTCAGGAAGCTTCCATCACAGTATCATTTAAATGAAAAAAATATTTATTTTTTTAGCATTAAATACAAACCAATTTTATGCAATAATTATTTTGAAGTTATTTGTGAAAAACTGAGTAGAGATGGCAAAGTTTGACTTATGTTTTTATTCAATTAAATATCTTGAATGAATAAAGAATTTTGAAAGTTGAATATAATTAACCTAGAAATGAGAGCTAGAATAATTACAATAAAAATTTCATGTTACCATTGTTCACTGCTCAGACATTTTTGTGACAGATAGAAATTATGTATTTCCCACTTTATTTTAATGATAAATAATTATTTGTTTTAAAAATCTATTTCAAAATTCTGATAGTTTTATTAATCTACTTTTACAATTTTAAATTTTTTATTTAAACATTTCACACATTTTCAAAAATTATTCATCGATTAAAAGAAAAAAATAATGATCTTTTATTAACTGACTCCATTAATGCTAAGTTAGTTACATTTTTGAAAACAATTAATAATTACAATTAATGAAATAGTTTCTTCAATAGAGCCTTAAAAAAGTATATTCACCATATTTTTTCAAAAAAAATTTATGAAATGTAGCTACTTATAATATACATTTATAATCTAATTTAAATTAAGATGAAAGAAAGCTGATTAATATTCAAAAAGAAGCATTCAAACATCATGTCAGCATTTTATAACCAAAAATTGTTATATTGTATATCTCTAACCAATTACTACTGAAGCAGATTAAATACAGCAAATTATAACTTTTATCATTGTAAGCCAATGATACAATGCTTGTTCTTATCTATCTTAGTGAAAGAGAGTCGTTTTTTAAAATCCAATAATTTTCATTCAAAATATTAATTTTTTAAATGCTTGAATCAAAATTTCCTCCAAATATGTGATTTTATTTCATTGAATTACCTTCATATTTATTCAAGTTTGTGGAAATTATACATTACACAGATAATTTAAGATGAATTTGTGATTTAACTTATACTACTATAGCATTTGGATACCCCATAACTCTTTAAATATTTATAAAATATAGAAATAATATGTCATTTCCTAGACAACAAGTAAAAGGATGTCATTGGACATGCAATCAAACCCAATTTCATTGAATAAAATGGGTATAGCATATAAAATAGTACATCACAACTCTTGGTCATGGGAAAAAATATGAAAATCTTTTCCCATTAAAATGAAGTTGTACGCATGCAATTCCTTCAGACTGCTCATAAAGTTAATGAAGAAGAATGTATTTAAGCCCTTGAACTCCATCACTTTGGTGAGATACAAGTAATCAAATCTTTGAAAGAAAAAAAAAGTCATGAAAGCATCATCAAATAAATGTAACAGCTCATAGGTTCTTCATTATATTAAATTACCAGTCAAAACATCACATTCCAATATTTTCACAAGCTGCTAATTTAGGTGATTAACTTTATGCAAGTTTTTCCTTGAATAAAGAATTTATAAAATGTAATGATATTCAAGTTACAAAAATGTGCAGTAAGGAGTGACAATGGCATTTCAAACTGGTCAAAGGTGTCTTGAATTTGTATTTGCAATTTTTTATGAATGCTGAAAAAAATGCAAAGCTACCTTGAAGGAAATACCAAACAAGTAGATACTTTCTATATTCATTTTCCATATTAAAATAAGCTTTTGGGGCTTTCTGGACATAGAAGTTATATATATATATATATATATATATATATATATATATATATATATAACTCTTAATTTTAATCCCAATTAATTTCCAAAATTTATCTTAATTTAGTCTATAGTAATATCATTAAAAAATATTCCCTTATTTCCTGATCCATTCCACTCGCTCAGGTTAATTAATTCAACAAAAGCTTTGTAAAAGCACTGAATCAGATAATTGCTGGCTACTTTCCCACACTCCAAGTGTAGGGACAGAACTTAGCCAGCATAACAAATTCTACTAAAAGATCCTTAGTACTTGTGATTAGCATCTATCAAAGATCCCTCTTAAAATCTGAAGGTATAAAATCAGAGGGGTAAACATTTAATCAGATTTTTCGTTATTCTGTGTTGTACACATTGCTTTTGCTTGCACATATACCTGCTTTCTGTGGTGGAATAAATCGAACTTAAACATTCCCCCTTCACTCACTCACTCTCAAACACAGGCATATATATATATATATATATATATATATATATATATATATAATCTGAATTATATTAGAATTAACATCATACAAATTGCTAAGAACCAATTATGAGATTTAAGTAAAAATATTATAACATTTGTTCAGTTAAATTTTATATTCAATAATAGAATAATAATATTTTTCTTAAGAAAGGCTTTTCTTGCCACATTTTGATAATTTCTAAATCATTTTTATAATTTTTCACCTTTGTTTCCGGCTTTCTCAATAAGTTGATAAATAAGTTTTTCTTCAGCATCTGCTCCTTTGCAGTGTCTGCAATCAAAATAAGTAAAAGAAATTTTAGGAGAAATCATGTGGAAAGTAGAAATATATAATTGTTTAAATACTAAAATCAATACTAAATTCCATACTATTAGTTGATAATTATCAACTAAAATATGTTTTCCTGAAAATGAAAAATAATTATAAAAATTTATTAATAAAAATAAATTTCATAAAATGGACATAAAATATTTTAATGATTTCATTTGACAAATTTTGTAGAAAAAGTCATGTTGCAACATGATCCATATTTAAAAAAATATCAAAAATTATTATTTTTTATATAAAAGATTTTTTTTTAATTTGAAAAAGTAGGTATTTTAGTACAACTGGATTTTTTTTTCTCAAGATGACACAATAATTTAGATTGCACTCCTGTAGCATATATGTTAGTATTTCCTTTTCTTTTTGATAATAAGGTTTATATATTGCCATACTATCTACAATGTTAAAAAAAGTTCAAAACATTCTACAAGAAATATCTTGGGATATGAAGTTAAAAATTGACAAATAGTTATTACTTCAGCAGAAGATGCTGAGAAAAAAATGTGTTCTTCAAAATTTGAATTAGATTTTTAAATAAAAACTAATTACAATTTTAATGTTCTTTAAAAACTTCAAAACATGATATTGCATAAAAACAATTTTTATGCAAAAACTTTCCTTACTTAAACATGAAGTTTTTTATTAATTTTATTTTATTTTCATATAATTTATTTCCTAATTTTAATTTTTAGATATTTTTACAAATATTTTAGAGGAATAATATTTATTTTCATATCTAGACTTATATGTAAGTGCATTGTGGCAATCTTAAATACATTTTTGAGATTATGTAATCTGATAATCATAATGAGCAAATTTTAAAAATAAATTATAAAGACTAATATTAAATGTTAATAAAGCATAAAACATTATCATGTCTCATACAAAACACTTGAATATCTTATAACTTAAAAATAATAATTAAAATTTTAATTACTTTTGGAAAAATTAAAGAATTTTTCCTTTTCTGTAACTAAAAACTTTATACATTCAATGACATAAAAACCCCATATTTCATATCCTATAATTATAATCATTATTCCCCAAATCTTCTTTTTGAGTTTAAAGAGCACTTTCAGCTGTTTGAAGCTGCACTTCAAAATAATCTGAATTGAAAATAGGAGCAGCAAACTATAAATTGCTCACAAGGAATTATAAAATTACATACAAATAAAAAAACAATGCATCTTTGTCCCTGTTCAAAGCGTTTAGCTTACTCTTATAGCAAGCAAAATCAGAACACATTTTTCCAATCCCTCTCCCATTTTTCTTCTTACATCCAAAGCTTATTTATTGGTCATGTGTTTTAATTATTTTGCTTTAATAATTATTTATTTATTATAAATTCTTTTTTTTTTTTTTTTGGTTACGAAACAATCATTCAGACAAAAATAAATGTTTATTTAAAAGGGCGGCAAACATATTTTGGTGTGCTAAGGCTCATGCACTAATTGAAAATGCATATTAAACAAAAATGCAACTTATTAAAAAAGAATCATACTGTATGTATAAATTTTATTCAAATGAAGTTAACATTATAATCAAAGGAAAATATTTTGCAATATGTTTACTTCATTTTGCAATACTTTCAGGATAAGGAATGAAATTCTCTGACAAAAACCTGCAAGAAGCATATTAAATTAGAATCTCTTAATAAAGATGCACCTTAAATCATAGTATATGATTGGATAGCTTAAATTATCATTCAAGCAGTTTGGTTTAGGCTGAAATATGTATGTTATGGTCATAAATGCTGAATTTAAGCTTCACCCACAGACAGAATAATTATATTGCAGGCCAAAATACTATATATATTTTAAAGTTATTGTATCCTGGGAAAATACAATTGGTGAGAAATAAGCAATTAAAATGAATATCTCCATGGTCCCATAAAGGTATTTATGTCATGAGGCAAAAAAATTATTTGCTTAGCCTTAATTTTTGGAATTCAATTTTTTTTCTCATTTGTTTTTAATAATTTGTAAAATACTAAATTTTGCAAAGGCAACAATTTTTTTGAAAACAAAATTAAACAATATTTTTTAGTGGCAAACTCTTTATAAAATTAAAGGAATCCTAATATTACACTAACATGCATTTTTAATTCCTAATTATTAACGGTGCCACAAACACTGCTTTAATGAATACTAGTAAATTAAAATACATGCAAGTTAAATGTATAAAAAGAACCCCTTCTACTGTCTTTTTTTAACTTATTGCAAACTTAACTTACAACACTACTTGTTAGTTAAAAACAAACATTATGGATATAGGCTAAATCATTTAAGTTTCCCTCTAGAAGAAATTGAGAAGTCTGATTAAAAAGAAAATATGGGCATTAAGAGTCCCACAATATAATTATTCCAATGAAACTGTTTATGGATCCAGTTCTGAAAACTTTTAGATTGTTTCTGATTACCAATGTCCTTTTGATTTTGTAGTCTCACTTAAAATAAAATAAAAAGAATTTTGCTCCAAAGTAAACAATTTCCCTCTTCTAATATATATATGAAACGATATTTTAATATCTAATTTAAATTTAATTAATTTCCTAGGGTTTTTTTTACTTTAATTTAAAACATATTAACTTCATTAAAAATGTTCTCTCATTTCATAATAAAATTCTATCTTCTCTTTTTTTTTTAATTAATGTAAAAGAAGCTTTGTGAAAATGCTTAAGTCAGCAATTCTCATGCATCAAGTAAAAGGATAAAAAACTCCAAACCAAAACAAATTCTTCTAATAGATACCAAATTAACTTACCAAAACTGACACATGCAAAGAAATCCCTATTAAAATCTTACAGTGCATAATCACAAAGATAAACCTTTCATTAGCTCTTCCTCATTTAACTCTTATGTCATTCCATGTTGAATGTGTTTATTGCTTCAGCTGTACTTATGTCATGTCTCCCAGGATAGAATAAAACATAGTTAAAAATTCAAAATGTCTTTTCTGTCCTCTTCAAAACTTCAAATTCTGATTAACACATAATTCATTTAATTTTAGAAGCCTTATATTAAGCTTTCCTCTGCTATGCATTCTAAAATTTTTTGTATGAATGTACATTTAATTGTATGATCTACACATCAAATTATTTCAGAAGAAAGGAAATTAGTGTTTAAAATTAGTTCATTGTATCACTTAAATTTCAATTTAGTGCACTGTGAAGTTTGATTCCAACAAATTTTAATTGTAAGAACAATAATATTACAATTTTTATATCTTGTACTGAATCAATTAAACATAGGAAAATAAACTAAATCTACATATCTTGTTTGTTAACAAAAAGGGCAAAAAAGTCAGTTTAAAACATTTGTAATAACAGTGAAAATGATTGAAGTTTTATTTTAAAAATGATGTATTTTGTTTCAATAAATGCTTTAAAAAGTTGCTTAAAAATAGAAAAAAATTGCTTAAAAATAGAAGAAAAAAATACATGGTAGAAAATTATATCCTTGCAAAGATAATTAAGCTGATGCAAAAAGGATTTTTGAACCATTGTGTGTTTCAGAGTTGTTGTAGAAATATATATATATATATATATATATATATATATATATATATATATATAAACAAATCAGAATACATATTGGCATAAATATATCCTTTTCATATAAATAAAATTATATTTTGTTATCTAATGTATATTTTCATTTTATCTTAAAAGTTATATGATAGAAGTGATGATGAAATTTTATCAATGGACCTATCATTTGATAAATGATTGCATGATTTCATTATGTATCTGCAATAACAACACTACAAACATTAATAAAAGTATGCTATAAATTTTAAAAATAAATTTCTCCAAAATAATTTATTTATATGGATCAAACCTATATTTAAGACTTAGTATTTCCTTAGTGCCATTAAAGTAACATTGTGTTACAAGTACATTTTAGGTTTAAAACATATAGCAAATTTAGTAATTGTGATCTCAATAAAGGCTTATCTATATTGTTAGAATAAAGAATTAAATTATGTGCTTTTTAAACTTAAAAACTGCATGTAATTTAATGTCACAATAATAGCTACTTTGGTATGCTAAGAGATCATAGATTAAAGTTTAGAGAGAAATTATTCATTTTAAATTCTATTGCAATAAATACAAGAATAATTTAATACTAACTTTACTGACTCTGGATCCTTCAGCATATAAACTAGCTGCTTCCCTTTATGAAATATTTGTATTTTATCCTGAGAGAAATAAAGAATATATATGACATTAAAAAAGTTTTATATAATTATCTCACATTAATAATTATTTAAAAATGGAAACTTTATTTCTATGACAAAGGTAAATAAGCAATTATTGGATTTCTTAAACTATGGGTAGTAACACATGAAGTTGTTTATAAACATTTAAATTATGAAAATAATATAGCAAGATATTATGTGAACATTTTATCAGAAAACAGTGCTTTGTATTTATTTATTTGAATTAAATGAGTTAACATACTGAAATTTTTCAGGTCATACTCATTTAAGTGAGTGAATATAAATATCTTTTTTAATATTATAATGAGAGTTTATATACATTATAAATTTATTGAGAGGGCACAAATATCTTTTGTAACATTATAATGAGGTTTTATATAAATTATAAGCTTATAACATACCTTTATAAAACAAAATAAAATAATGAATTCTTTGTTTCAAGGGCCACTTTTCCATTTTTCTTTTTACTCTATATAAATGGACTTAACTTTTTGTACTTGCATTAATATAACAACAAAAACTGGATGATATTTTCTTCTGTATTTTATACAGAAAAATTTATTGATTTACATTTTTAAAATGCATCAATAACCAATGATAAAGAAAACAAAATCTCTATTTAGAAAATTCGAATGGAGTAATTTAAGTCCATGCAATTTTTCATTTTATTAATGCTCACAAACATTGAAAAATCTCACAAAAGGATAAGCTTTGAAAGTATCTACCATTTATTTACCAGAAATTTAAAATTATTGTTATGACAAACTTATGCATTTAGAGTAAGAAAGTGAAATTTATGCTCCTTCTCTATGCTAATCTAAAATATATATATAAAAAATTAGCATATTGTCCTCCACCCTGCTTTAAAGCAGATTAGGGGAGATTGGGCCTAGTTGGTACTTGGCTAATAACACTGTTGAAAACCACTAAATGGCAGAAAAAGTGGGAGATGGAAATATGACTTCATTTTACTCAGAAGTTTTTAGTCAGTTTCATGTAAATCTACCGACACTAGAGGTCTAAATGTTATTTTTTGCTTTAAAAGTAAAATTTGCCAATCATTTGATTTTCATATAGATTATACAATATTAGCATAAAAGTTTATTGTGCGATACATTTTGTATTTTGCCCTTCATGAATATATGTCTTTTAATTAATTTAATATTTATTTTTGAAAAAATGGAATAAAAATAAAAATGGCACAACAGAGCATGTTGGTGCTAGGCCAGGTGGGGCACGTTGGCCTGGTACCGACTTTCTTTCTGTTTTCATGAAGTACAAGACTAATTTTTTCTTTCTTTCAGTCATGGTTAGAAATAGAAAGAGTATGACAAATAGAGCTTCAACCCTTATAAATAGAAGAAATATCTCATAAAGAATTGTATTCAAAGGCTGCTAAAATTATGGGTTATCTTTGTTTTTCTTAATATACTACTACCAAAAAGCCGAAAGTGTATTTCAGATATCTGCCAGTACGAACATTTTTTAGCTGTCAGAAGGAAACATATTTCATAGAATATGTAAAACAAGCCTTGGATGTTTATTTTGGTCTCAGTCCTAAGGAAATATGCAAATTTACTTACCAGTTTGATTTTTTATTAAACTGGAAAATTGAATCACGGAACCTTAGTTATATTAATGCCCTGTTTTAAAGCAACATTAGAGCTATTTTGGTACGGACCTTGTAATTTTGAATTGCGGTCAGATGACGAGGATGACATCAAAGTTGCGAACTACCACACCACACCAGAAGGAGGACATTTGGCTCTAATAGATTTATCACATATCAGATCTATTTGGACAATGGTTCTTCAGTGGAATCAGGTCTCAAATCTGAAACCCTCCTGTTCCCAAACCTAACCACAAGGCCACCAAAACCAATAGTAAGAAGAGAATAAAGGAAAAGCAGCCTGCTATTCTGACAAATATCCTCATGAAAGATGGTCTTAAAAAAACAAGCCGTTATGATAAAAGGATTAAAAATAACTGTGAAAATCAAATAGAGAACAAAAGTTGCACGTAATAATAATAATAATAATTAAAAAATGTATAAGGCAAGCTAAAAATAAGAAAGTGGGAAAAGTTAAATGCAGAGAAAAATATAAAACTCAGGAGTCATATCTTTCATTCTGAATGGTGAAAAAGAATACATCACCCAATGAAGGCAATTTTTATATCAACTGTGAATTGATTGACAGCTCTGATTATTTGAATTTATAAAAAGATTCAGAGATTATGGATTTTATATTAGTGAAACTATTAATTAAAGATTTAAAAATTTCAAAATCTTTGTTGCTAAAATTTTGATTAAAAGAGTCTCCAAGAATGGAATGTAAGTTTCCTCAAGAAAATTTCTAAAATGACTAGTGCATTTTTTATAATAATGTCTCTTTGAGCAGTTGTCTCAAAGGACGATTTTAAAATATTTATGTCATTGCTTTTGAATATTGAGGAAACATCAATATAAAAACATTTTTGCAATTTGAAGTCAATCTCAGTTCGTTGTATTCTGAATAAATGTTTCTAAATTCAAAAAGGAAATTCCAATTTATGGTTAAATTCAATTATTTAAACTTTAGTTCAATAAAAGTTCTTAGTTAAGATTTTTTTTTAATGTTCTTATTCCAACACCTACAGTATAATTGAGAAAAGTGCAAATATATAATGCAAATTTGCCTCACACTGGTTGACACTGATAGAGTTAGTTCATTTAATATAATATTGCTATCTTTTTTTAAAAACCAAATTGTTTTGTATTTGGTTTGTTAATTTTGTTTTATGCTAGCCAAAGAATGTAAGAATGTGTTGAAATGCATATAAGCAATTTAATTATAACAAAAAAAGTAATCAAAATTCAAATTAAAATTGATATCAACCTGCCCCTCTCTCCCCAACTTTTCTGGGCAGCATTTTTTGTTATTTATTTATTTAAATCAACATTCAATTTAAAATTCAACAAAGAAAATTCACCCCATTTTCTTTGAACTAACGGGGTTGACTCATAAAAGTTTAGAGGAGAAATTTTATTTTTAATTTTACATGTTTTTATAATAGTATCAGGAAGGCGAGAAGGATATGTAAATTATCAACACATTCAACTAAAAGAAAAATTTAAAAAAACACAATAATTTGGTCAAATACAAAACTTATTCAATTCAGATTAGATCATTTATTTGATTAAGAGCTTTTTTTTTTTTTTTTCAAATCACAAAAATTGAATAAAAATGTTAATTGAAGTACCTTTTAAATTCTGGTAAGAAATATGGTACAAGATTTTCCTACTTTAACCACAATTTTTATGAAATAATATAACAGAAAAATAAACAATATAATTTTTAAAAAAATAATTGAATAAATAACTGAAAGACAAAATTAGCAAAAAGGTTTCAATAAAACTTGAAATCCAAAGGAGAAAAAAATATAATACTATGAATCCAGCCTGAAGACTTTTTCAAGGGTCACCCTCAGGCAGGGATTCAAACCAGGGGTTTTCTCTGCAAGAGGTCTGACAATTCGCCAAAATATCGATTTCTTGTGACCACAAAATTCCAAGAAAATGAGGTTTTTGAAATTAATTTGTATCACAAAAATAAAAGAACATCTTCAAAGTAAAAAGATTCCAGAAAAAGTTTAAATCACACAAAAGGAAACCAAAACTCACAAAACAAAACAAAATAATTTTGTTTGTTTTTAAAATAATTTTTATAATCTAAATAGAATGAAAGAGAAATTGAAAAATCCAGGAAAATGAGGTCATGGAGATAACCAGTACCACAGAAAAACAAAAACTTTAAAATAAATTAAAACACAAAATGTTTAAATCAAACATACAAAAACAACATAGACTCAAAACAAAACAAAATATACCCCTGTTAAAAGCACACACAAAAAAAGAAAATAACTTCACTAACTGAAAGATAAAGATAGTAATTAGCGGAAATTATAAAAATTATTCTTACAGCAGCTGTTAATTTATTGATTACTTCCACAAGTTCAGCAACTCCAGTAGTAGGATTTGCAGTTTGCAACATTTTATTAGTTACACCATTTGGATTTTTGATGATAAGTTCCAAAACACTATAAAACCAACAGAAAAATTAAAACCTTTATAGAGATAACTCTACTAGAATTATCCATAATAATCTATATTAAAAGAATATTTCAAAAATATTTTTTTTACCAATTTTCTAAATCCATCTTCGAATAATTATTCTAACAAAAATTATTCCGCGATTTGTGTCAAACTCTATATGCTCAATCGTTTTTACAATAGAATATTGCAGATTGTCTTTTTTTTTTCAAAATTAAATATTTTTTTCAAAATTTACTTTACTAATCTTTAGAGAGTTAGAAAAATGTATTTCCCCATTTAAAAAATTAAGCTAGATTTAAATTGTCAAACTTTGTTTGTTTATATTATAAACATGGTGAGTTGAGGTGAGAGTATGTTGCTTATAGAATTATTCTTCTAGTATTTTTTGCAAAATTCGAGAATAATGACCAAGAGCTCTATTCGAACAATAAAAAAATCTGCATCTCTATAGAGGATAAAAATATCCCAAAGTACTTTAAAAATAATAAATATAATTAATTAAAAAATTCAATCATTACAAATATTATTAAATGCTCACTAAATTAAAGCTAAGAAAAATGGCAGATGTGAAATGTTAGATGCGCATGCGCATTAATTGTTGAGTACTTGCTGAATATAGTTGCAGAAATAAACGGTTGGGTTACGCCATTTTGCGTCTGTGAACTGAAATTGAAATAGTATTTGTCTAATATGGCTGAAAGTAATAATATAAAAATTGAGCCGTATAACAATGAAGAAGGTAATCAAGAAAATAGGATGGATCGTCGTAGAGATAATAGACCAGACCGTAGACCACAACCGGGTAGGAATCAAATGAATGACAACCAGTGGTCTCGTAAAGACCCTGTTAAAGAAAAATTGGAAATGTTGAGTGGGCCTACAACCAATTTAGTTAGCAAAGATGGTGTTTCTGCTAAAAAATTCACTGGTCGTTGTCGATTATTTGTTGGGAATTTGCCATCTTCAATAACAGATGAAGAATTTCGTAAGATGTTTGAGCAGTTTGGTGAAATCGCTGAGGTATTTCTTCATAAGCAAAAAGGGTTTGGCTTTGTTAAGCTGGTAAGTGAACGATTTATGATTGCTCTATTAACAGTTTTAAAATCCTCGTGTTGTGATGTTATATAATATTGCTTTTCCTCTTTCTGCATCTTTCATATTCAAAGAAATAGTAACTTAAAAATTTTGACATAATGCTAAAGACTAAAGTGCGATTTAATTTTTTTTTTTTTTTGTATTATTTAGATTTAAATTCTATTGAGTTATATCAGTAATATTGTGGTGTCTAATTGAATCGATTATGTGTAAATGATTCATTTTTTTCTTGCTTGAATTATTGGGATATTGTTTTTCAAGATTGAACTAAATTTTAATATAATTACATCTTAGTGTAGGCTTGATTAGATTAATAGAAAATTATCATCCAATATAAAATTGAACGAGTATTTTAACAAATACTATTTTAATGTTAATTACACAACCCACCTATAACAACATCTGACATAAATTGAAGACTCACTATCTTTCATCACAAGATACCAAATTTAGCAATTTCATTGATTAATGAATAAAATAAATATCTCTAAGACCATTAAAGTTATTGTATTATTCGTGATCTGTTATATATATTTATATACATGTGTTGAAGTTATCTATAAAAATTGTAATTCTGAAATTGCCACCGAATAGGGGTTTTAATTCTAAAATGTTGCTGATTGAAGTTAAGCAATCTCTATTGAAGGTTTATGTTCAAATTGTATAAAGTAGTATGATTTTTTTAAACTTTTATAAATTATGATCAGATATGGAACTTTTATGGATTCTGATAACTGAGCTTTTTTTTAAATGTACTTCTACATAGTAGCTGCATCTACTTTTATAATATTTTTAACAGTGTAATAGTGTTGTCTATAATACCTGAAATGCTCATAAATTATAAAAAAAAGACTATATAATTCTTTTCTGTTTGTTAAAAGTGTCTTTAGTTAAGAAAAAATATATATCCCATTTGATAGCATCTTCAGCAGACACTTAACTTAAAAAATCTTTACTTCTGTAATTCCTATTTAGAGTGGTACAAATCATTGAGGATACACCTTACTTTTACTTGATAAATCCAACTTTCAATCGAAATAACACATTAACTAGAAGTGCAAACGTGTTTTTATTTTCACACATAACAAAAGGGTTAATTTACAGTAAAAATAATGAAAATCAACAAAAAAAATATCTAAAATTAAAAATTTCACAAGTATTTGAATTACCAGAATTTTACCGCAAAAAATTAAGGATACACCAATGAAATTTGTGTGACATATTGCATACAAAGACAGTGTCAATATTTGTCAGTAACTTAGCCACCAGACAAAAGTAATTGCTTGTGCCCAGAGGATGTTATTTGGCTTCGGAAGCTTTCACCTCATTCTCTCCCACCTTTGAGACAGTGGGGAGACAAATGATACATTTGTGCCAAGTGTAGAGTGAGCATTTGTGAGTTGATGGTGTTAGCTGTTGTGTCTAATGCGCCTGATGCCTTTTGTTACCAACAGAGGGGTGCCAGAACAGCTGTAGAAAGTTGCCTATTCAAGGTTGTGTGTCACTTTTTTGAGTTCTTTGTAGGACCAAACTTGCAACATGAGGGTTTGTAGCTGAGTAACATAGCAAATAAATGTAATTACTTGTCTAGTGGTAGAGGATGTTATCTGTCTTATGGAGCTTTCAACATACATTCATAATAGATAGGTTAATTTATATTTTAGATTATTAAATGCCAAAGGTGGTTATCAACTCATAGTAAGCTTAGTGTTAAATCCATTTGCTGCATGTGGTTCCATTTTGATGCAGATGCTCTAGGACTGAACTTGGAATCTTATTAATTGTAGCCGAGTAATATGTCCATTAGACTGAAGGAGTTCACTTCAGTTCGAGGGGTGTTATCTTGCTTATGAAGCTTTTGCCACGCATTTAATTGGAAATATTATTATTTCTAAAAATTAATTCACATTGCAGCATATGACCCTATTATAATGAATAAACAGAAAAAAAATTGAGTTGGCTTAACATTTATTTTTAAATTAAGCGAACTAACTGAATAAATACATCCAAGTTTCGTTATATTTATTGTACACATCATAAAGAATGAGAGCAATTTTTTTTATCAATTTTTGATGGATTTTAAAAAATAACACCATAATAGACAAAATGAATTCAGGTCCAAACAATAGATACAAACAAGGTAACCTTTCTATATAAATGTTGTGAGGATTCGAGTATTTACTGTATGAGATCATGTTTTTAATTCCCACTTCAAAAACAGTTAGAGCTGAAGATGTAGGATGGCTATAATGCTCTTTAATTTGGACTCTAGTCAGTTTTTCAATTTAAAGAAGAGATGAAATTATTCATGATCAATTCTCTCAACGAATGGCAGCAAAGATATGTCTGGTGTGGCTGATCTTTTTTAACAAGTTCATTGTATTGTTCAAAAGAAATGGGTGATGTTGGAAACTGAGACTTGCAATTTTGATCTGCAGTTCAAAATTGTTTAGTAGGAATTACAGATGGTGGTATTATTCTTTGAAGAGAAGATAGGATATTGGGTCTGTTATTACAAGTAATGTCTGAATCATGGCAATTGTTTCAAAAGTAACCATTTTTGTATATAAATTATGGTAGTAAATTCGTTTTCTTCTTTACTCTTGATTTTTTTTCTGGCCTGCTGATTATTGGGAGAAAAAAAGTAGTAGTTGTATTAATACTAAGGATTTCAAACTAAACAGACATTTCTTAAACATTTGGAGTGTTGTTTTTTTGTTACCCACAGACTTTTATTTTGCTGATGCTGCCATCAGTTTAATTCCTTGTCCTTTGGTATAGCAAAAATAAGATTTTTGCTCCTATTAGAACAAATCTGGTACCCAAATAATAAACTATTGAAAAGAGAAAAGCAAAAGAAATCAAACTTAATGTTTGTATATTTTTGTAAGCTTATAAGATACATATATATATATAAATTATGGTAATTAAATGCCTGGTAATATGGTGTGTATATATATATATATGTGTGTGTGTGTGTGGATCGCGAAATTCGTTTCTAAGCGAAAAACTAGAAAACGGCTCGACCGATTCGGCTAATTTTTTTACTGGCGAACCGACTGGTCTGAAAAGGCGGCTAGTGTGTATATATATATATATATATATATATATATATATAATAGTGTCATTACAAAACTATCAAATTAGTTTTTTTCCAGAACGGAATAATTATGAAAAGAAGCTCTTTAAGAATCATTTTGAAATGCTTTCTCCATTAGTTTGAAATTATCTTATTCTGTAGAAACTTTTATTTCCCTTCAAACAATCTATATTAATAAAAATGCAACTCGAAATGCGCTGCTAAGCCCAAAACTGGAGAACGGCTTGGCCGATTCGGCTAATTTTTTTAAAAAAATATTTTCGTTAAGACACGAGGATGGTTCTTATGGAGAGAAAAAATTAAAAAACTGCGTGGAAAATAGTTAAAATGACACTTTTCTTACTTTCCCGCCAAAAATCTTCATTTCCTTCCCCCACACCAACTGAGTTAGATAGCAGGAAGTAATAAATTATGATTTGTTTTGAAAGAAATATGCGAAGTCAGTTGGTTTTCATTCATAGATAACGGGATGTTTAAAAAAGAAAGAAAATAGTTGCTTTTATTATTAGTCGGTATGAATATTTTATCTATGCCTGCTCAAAATAGTCTGGGCAGGAAAGAAAAAAAGTTATAACAAAGGGAAAAAATGTTTTATAGAAAGAAAAGTAGTGAAGAAAAAAAGGATAGAAAAGAAAAGAAGGGTGTGTGTGTGTCACCATTATTTTGTCTGTGCGAGGCATTTTTAAAGCTGTTTTTAAGCTTTTGCATATCTTGAAAACCAATTGTGTCTTTATTTGTTTGGTGTGTTTACATTTATGAAAATTTGAATCTCATTATTCTATAAAAACAGAATTTTAGACCTTTTCCTCCACCATTTAAGTAAAATATCAATTCCGGGACAATCATTGCTCAGATAGAAAGGGAGAGATGAGTAGTACAGTGAACAGATCATCTGAAGAAAATAATAAATAATACTATAAATGAATTATATGATTATCAAAATTTGTTTGGTTTAAAAATATTTTGGTGAAAAACCTGTTCTGAGACACAGCTACATAAAATATTAACGAGCATTAATACTGGCGAACCGTCTGGTCGCCAATGCGGCTAGTTATTTAATAATTATTTTAGGTTAAATTTACGAAAAAAATTTAAAATCTTTATTGTATAAAATGCCCCCCAAAATATATCAGTTAACTGTTGAGTCGAAAGCCCGTTTGTTAATTTTATTATTTATAAATGATTGATGATGAAAAATAATTTATAGTTTAAATTTCTGCTTTTTTGTTTTAATTTTATTATAAATACATTGCTCTTTGCATATTGCTTACATATATATAAATACATTGCTTTTTTTATTAGGATACTCGACAGAATGCAGAAAATGCTAAAGCTGCATTGGATTTTACCATGAAAGACGGTAAGCAACTACGAGTAAGATTTGCTACTCATGGAGCTGCTCTAAAAGTGAAAAATCTTTCTACATGGGTGTCTAATGAATTGTTAGAAACAGCTTTCTCTGTTTTTGGTGAGGTTGAAAGAGCTGTAGTAATTGTTGATGATCGTGGAAGGCCTGTAGGAGAAGCAATTGTTGAATATTCTCGAAAACAGTCTGCACAATTAGCTATCAAACGCTGCACTGAAGGGTGTTACTTGCTTACAAGGTGAATATTTTTTTGTAAAATTAATTTAGTTATTGGTAAATGGGTACTTGCATATTAGACCTTCAATCTTTCTCCCACAAATTTGAAGATGTTGCCACTGAGTTGCTAAACCACCAATAAAGCAAAAAAAAAACTTCCATTATTTTTTTAAAAATGTTGAAACCTTAATTGTCATCCGTCATTTTGTTGGTTTTGTTGCCATTGATGGTTTATTGCCAAATTGAATCCATTACCCATGAATTGCTAAATCATTGGCGTTGGCAGTCTAATACGCAAGTACCTCTAAATAGTATGATACATAGTAACTAATTTGAATCTAGATGTTATATATTCTTCTGCACATTTTTAAATTTTATTTATTACATTAAAGAAATAAAAATTCAAAAGGAAGACATTTTTAAAATCAAAAAATACTTTATTCATATTACTAGAATCTGTATATTTTGGTGGAAAAATTATGATGTCATATATAGCATAAGAAAGTATTAATTTTTTGAACTTGCTCCATATTTCCTATAGTGTGCTCTATTGTGTTTAATGTCTGTAAGTTACTGAATGCATTCATGTGGAAGTTCATATTGCATTTTTAAATTTATTTTGAGAGAGGTGTTGTTTAAAATAATTTTTACTGAACTTTGCATCCACTAATGGGATTTTGAATTTGACTTCCTTGCCAGAACTCAGATTACAAATACATGTACTGACAATAAAAAAAGCTCTGGAAGATAAGATTTTGTTGATAGAATGTAGGTAACTAGATTTTTCTGAAGATTTCATCATGACGTCCATCAAATATCATAGCAGGGTGCCAAATTTCTGAGTTTGTTGTAAGAAAATCTTTCTATTACTATTACTGTTTTATTTGGTTTCTCAAGATTAATGAAAATATTCTATTAAACAAGTGTAAATGAGTTATCTGTTAGCCGTAACAAACTCTTTTAAAACATGTCTAAATATCCCTTACTTAAAATGACAATTTTGGAAAGATAAATATCAGAATCTCTTAGTATATAATAACCAGGAAAAAGTATTTCCATCTTTTTCCCTTATGTGTTGTGATGTAGAATGTTGCACTCCAACCTTTCCTGTTTGTATGTAAATTGTGCCTATTGGAATGGAGTAAAATCAGTTTAAAATTTCAAAGTATCGTCTCTCTCTCTTCCACCACAACCCTGCTTCAACAATATGTGTCATGCATTATATATATATATTCAAGTTTGATATAAAAACTGATTTTATTTCTTCTATACCAGCAATGTATAAATATTATACACCATTTTTAAGTATAAAATTGTCTGAATAGCTGTGTTAATTCTTTTTAATGTTTCAGTTAATACAATAAAATAGTAGAATGCTCATAGAGATGTTTTTTAATAATGCAGTAAAAATAATGTCTTCAATAATTTAAATGCTTTTTTAGTTCACCTCGTCCAGTAGTTGTTGAACCACTGGAACAAAGGGATGAGGAAGATGGCTTGCCTGAGAAGAATTTTCAGAAAACCAACAAACAATATTTAAAAGAGAGGGAAATTGGACCTCGTTTAACTGAGCCTGGCACTTTTGAGCATGAATTCTCCAATCGTTGGAAAAAATTGTATGAGTTAGAACAACAAAAAAGAGACCATCTTGAAAAAGAAATTGAGGAGGGTCGTCGACAGTTGGATGAGCAGATGGAATATGCAATTTACGAGCATGAAGCAAACCTTTTGAGAGAAAGTAAGTTGTATTCTCCTTTCCCTTAGTCTTCTTTATGAATTAAAAAGCTGAATTGAAGTTTCGTTTTGTTAATTTATATATTGACCCTTTAATGTTATGTGAAATATCATTCAAGCATTTAATTTGCTAAAATTTTAATAAATATTAACCTTCCAAATAGTTGTTGAGATTAAGATCTCTTTTACTTATGATTAAATTTCAAGAATATCTTATGGGTGGGAATTTTTAAAAAATATGTGAATAAATATGAATCTACTTTTCTGTTAATTGTGAATAATGCAAAATGGTGTTCTTGCCTCTTAATAGTTTAATGTGGTTGAAAATTAATGGTAAATAAATAGTTAATAATGCTGCATTTAGCAAACTAGAAATATTCCCATTATTTTCATTTTTATACATTGACGGATTTTGAAAATTACCTTTCATAAATGGTAACTTTATTTCTGAAGTAAATAAGTCTTTCACTAACTCATTCACAAAAAAATCTATTCAGTTTGTTTCCCCAAAAGTATTTTAATCTGCCAAAAAAGGACTGAAATAATAAACATGTTATAAAAAAAATGATACTAATTTATATTTCAAATGACTATTAGAATAATACATATAATTTTTTTCATTACTGTATTAAAAATTTGATAATTTATCTTTTGACAACCATACGAACAGAGCGTGCTAGACAGACTGTTCATTCAGACTTGAAATGAATATATTGCACTTTTTGTATTAGTTATTGGCATTCCTATAAATGTCATTTTTGAATATATTATATAATTGCTAGTACTGTGAATAAAGTACTTTTTGATGATGAAGTTATCTTATGATGTATTTTTTAACTTTTTCTGTGTGCTGCAAAACTTTTCAGAAGAAAGAAGGAATAGACTATCAGGCAGGCTTCTGAGGCATATTTATCCTCCTTTAAAATTGATGGAATATGTTTATATTACTCAACTTTTATATTCATGAACCATTCAATTTGAATGGAAATGTTGATAGAACTCATATTGAATGACTAGGTTTACTGTTTTTTATTTAAATTAGAAGTTTATATGTATTCTTTAGTTCAAATATATTGGTACTGCAAATAATGGCAGCACTTTTTAATATAACATAGTGAGTGTTCCATGGATATGACTTCATACAATTAAACTGAGAAACAAAAATCCAGGATTCCTAAAAATTATGAAATTGCATTTTTTCTGTTATTAGCCCTCTCACTACTAACCCAGTCATGCTATTTTTATACTAGCTAGCCATTTTAGGTACCTTGTCTTTTTCATACATGGAATTCAGTGTAAAATGCGAGCATCCTTAGTGATAATTTAATTTACATCCTGTATTTTTATGACCAAAATAGTAGTGTGAAGGTGAAAGGTCTACTTAAAATGAAGCAAAATGCTGGAAATTGTAATCTAATCTTGATTGAGACTATCATATCCCAAGTCTGAATAGGGTTATTAAATCTGATCAGAAATAAGTGACTAAAAGATCGACTTGATTATAAAAGTACTATAATAAAAATTATAGCTGAGAATGTTGCAATATTCTTATAAATTGTCAATTAAACAAGGTTTTAAAATTTGTTTAAATGAATTGTTTATTTTTTTTTTCAGGATTGCGCCATATGGAAGAACAAAGCAATCTTATCCAGCGGGAAAGAGAATTAAGGTGATTTTTTAAAGTTAACTTTTTCTTTAAAAATGATGGGAAGTGAAGGAATTCTTTCTATATTTTTGCTGTAATTATATTTGTTACTTTTGAATTTTTTAGGCGTGAAGAAGAGATGAGAAGAGAAGAAGCTCGTCGTGCTAGAGAAATGTTATTACGTCAGCAACAAGAAGAAATTCTGAGAAATGACTTAAGACGCAGGCAAGAAGAAAACATGATGATGGTATAAAGAATATTTTTTAATTACTCTCTTCAAAATTTAGTACTTTAAATATTCCTTTAGCAGAGTAACAAATTTAAATTAATTTCAATCTAATTATTAAATTAACAAAAAGATAGATAATTTTTTAATTATGTTGTAGAAAAACCACAAAATATATTCAAATGTATATTTTGCATATTATAATAGTGTGTTTAATAATTTCATCTTGGGTAAATAAAATAAGAAATTTCAAGAGGCATAAAAATACTTATTTATTATTAGTTTTTATAGGAAAAATACTGCTCAGTGTTTCTCATAAATTCATCTTTATACTTATAATAAAGCACAATGTGTGTGTGTCTGTTGGTGATGTACAGGCCAGACCATTCAGCCTACAGCTACCCAATTTGGTATATGCATACCTTGGGTGCCGGGAATGTGCACCTCGGAGCCCTTTTTATGAATTTTTAATTAAATAATAAGCCAAATTTTGGCATTCTTTCGCTATAACTTCTGAAAATATTACAGCACAAAATAGATTTTTGCATCATTTTAAAGTACAAAGAATTAGCTTTTCAATGATACTAATGTTTTGACCTATAAATTAAAACTCTATTTTAAATGAATTTTTAAACATTTAATTTAATCGGGCTTTTTTTCAACAATAAAATAAAAATAAACAAAACAAAAATAAAATTTTATCTTCACGAGGATCTTTAAAAAAAATCAGTTTTTAATAAAATGTTGCCATCATATTTTCAGAAGTTCTGATTAAAAAAAGTTGATAACAACCAAAAATAAAACTAAAATATAAATTATATCACGTGATTATATAAAATGGAATAAACAGGAAAAGCGATATTTTTTAAACAATAAATGCAAGAGAAAATTTTTCTTGATCATTTGTAATATCAAAATTAATTCAATTAATGAATTAAAAATACAAAGTAAAAACATATTACAAAAATGCGACAGTTAAAACTGAAAAAGAATTTTTATAAAAGCACCAAACGATAATCTTCTGAGAGCGAAATTAATTATTTAAAGGCAAGAAATCTTAAATGAATTTCGAAAGTGACGTCATTTCAAAAAAACGACGAACAAAAAGCATTTGATAATCAGTAGTAGTAAAATATTTTTGCATTCTTTTTTTTTTAATTTTTAAAACAATAAGACAGGTTTTGAATTGTTACTTTTACTTATGTGAAGAAGATATTTTGTGCAAATCAAAGAATTCGCCTTCGTGATTGTAATTTATCTCCGCATTTTAATGAATCATGCGAAATAAAAACGCAACTGCTTTCAACGAAGCAAACGTAATTTTAAAGCTATACTGGTAAGAGCAGGTCAGCTATTTGAAAATGTATCTTCTTTCAAACAAGCATACGTAATAATCAATAATGCAAGATTTGTAAAAGCATATAAAACTATTCGGAGACATCAAAATTTTCATCATGTTCTCAAATGAGAAAAAATAAATCAACTATTATTCCAAATTAAACCTATAAAAATGTCATTTTCAGCACGTGTCTGCATAAAATGAAACAAATAAGAAACATGATATTTTTGGAAAATAAATGGATAGAAACGTTTTCTATGATATTTTACTATACATATATTACTAATCCAACTAAACAGTTTTACTTAAGGCAAATATGGCTTAACATCTACAAGGCATCTTCTGTAATCGGAGCCCAACATCTAATTTCTTAATTTTTTGGGGAAAGACATAAATCTCTTAACAATTGGTCTGAGTGAAATATATAATTATACATCATCTGCTCTGTGAATCATATTTAACAAAATATTCTTGAGACAATAAGCCCTTAAAATAAAAAAAAGTGGTAGTCTAATGAACTAAATCAATCATCAAAGCTGATAGATTTATGAAAATTTCAATATAACTGTTCTATAAAAACTGGCGATTTTAGATCATTTTATCAAGATATCAAAGAAGCCAGAGTTAATGATGATTGTTCTAAACTTGCAATATTCAGAACGGAATAAATCAGCCAGATTTGAAGAAGATAGAAATGCTTATTTATTTATTTAGAAGTTGAAATATTAAGAATATTTTACAAATATGAATCTATAAGACAAAAGGAATTTAAAACATAATTTTTTGAAATATATTTATAAAAGAAAAGAATGCTATTATTGAGAGCATTTATATACATCTAAAAATAAAATTAAAAACTAAATGTTTCATTTAATCTGTGAAATGTTTGCTGAATAATTCTTTGAGATATTATAAATTATAAAATAATTATAACACTTCAATTTCTGTAGTGAACATAAAATTTCTATATCAGACTACTCTGCTTTCAGTTCTTAGTTTTATTTAAAGACATGCTTGGATTGAGTAAAGAGGTCTTTATATTAATTGAAGTTTCATCATTTTCAATTTAATTTAAAAGTGAATTGTACGTGCTCTGATAGAAAATCAGAGAGAGGTGCGGGCTTCAAAGATAGGACTGCTTAAGGCCTACATAATGGTATAAGTGAATTATATGACTATCAAAATTTGAAGCTTAAAAATATTTTGCTGAAAAACTTATTAGGAGACAAGTTATATAAAAAATGATTTAACCCTTTAGTCGGCATTAATATTGGCGAACCGACTGGTCACCAAAGGCGGCTAGTTTGTAATAAAAACTGAAATTATGTATTTTTATGCACGCTTGCTATCCTATTCATGTTTTATAATATAGTTAAAGATTTAGAAATGTTCTTTCAGATATTTCTTTGTTTATAATTGTTCCTATTTTTGCAGGGTCCTGGATATGGTGAAATGATGGATAGGGTGAGTCTTTAATATAATCCTTTACAATTGTATATAATTTTTAGTAATATATTTTGACTTTTAATTAGTAAATATGTCATTTTTTCAGTTCTTTGTTTGTTTGTTTTGTTTTAGCCATTTGGTTTATATAATTTGTTTTTGGTTCTAATAGTGTGTTGTTTTTTAATTGCATTTGAACTTACACTAAAATTATCTCATTCTGATTTACCACTTATGTATCCTACATAAAAATAACCTTTTTGGAATACTTAGTAGGGTTTAGATGACAGTTATTGGAGAACATATGAATATAGAAAAATATTGTACCATTTCCTACTGGCAGTAAAAATAAATGGGGAAAGCTTTTATTTTTTTTTATTTTAAATGTAGTATCTATATGCTTATCAAAACTGTTTTACTGGCTGATGTAAAGATTTTATGGAAAGGGTTTATTATTCACACTAGCAATGAATTGTAGAGTGACAAACACTAATTTCCATTATGAATGTATAATCATTGATATTTCTTAGTAAATTAGCATTTTGATACTTTGCATCTTGTGTTATACATGATTTTTCCATTCTAATAAATAGGTAGTGATATATATATATATATATATATATATATATATATATATATATATATATATATATAAAAGAAAGGAATATATGTATATTCAATATTGAACTTTTGCTTGTTTAACCTAAAATTTCTTTTTGTTTAGGGATAAGGAATAATTTACTTCATAATGCTCATATTTTAATTAAAAAATAAATTAATGTATTGTTAATTTTAGATAAAATGTCTCATTATAAAAATAGGATCCAATTAGAAAGAAAATATTACAAAATAGTTATCAACTGTAATAAATAAAATTTAAGACTATCTTCTCTTAAAATTAGTTAAGAGTAAAACAAAGAATAAACAAATTATTTGTAGAAAAGTAATATAATACAGATAGCAAGGTCTTTCATTAGGCTGTTCCTCAAAATATGTATATCCACGAGCCAAAGTTTGTGTGCTTGTATTGTTCATAATTTTCTTCTCGAGTATTCTATAGAAAAATTTGTTAATTGCAATGTCAATGAAAAACTATTGTCTTGCTTTCATTAAAGTTTCCTTAGATTTTTAATTATGTATTTTGTTCTTTTGTATTAACTGAATTATTTTTTTTAAACAAGTTTCAGGTTTTTAATGGAAACTATTTTCTTATGAGCCTATCCCAAATATTCCTGTTATATCTTATTGCAGAATTTCTTTATTTAAACTTATGATTTTTTTTTTTGAATTATATAATTTTGTTGTCTTTATTTCTATAAATCTGCAATGGAATTAATTACAGGAGTCGAAAATATTGTAATTTATCTTCCTGAAATTGTTAGCAGCTTGTAAAAATGAATCTTCACAATTGTCCAAGAAGTACTTTAAAGTTTATTTGTCAGAAAATTCAGATTGGTAGAAAATTATGAAATGTTAATCAATTTTTGAAGTTTTGTTTAAATGTAAAGAGAAGATAAAATATAGCATTTACTGGTTAGAATTTAGTACTTGTGTTAGAAGGAATACTAAAAGATGCACCATTGTATTTCCTCTTTCTCGTATTTTATTACTTATCAAATTAGAACATTATATGTTTATTTTTCCCACCCTAATAGTAATTGAAATGCCATATTTTAACTAGCTTTTGTTTTAATCCATTTGATTTTCTGAAAAAATATTCAAATAAATTCATGTGAAATTCTTGGAAAAAAACACACACATATTTATTGAAAACTAAAATTTTTGTGAAAAATTGACAAGTTTGTTGAAAAATATACGAAATTTATTCATAGAAATACTAACCTTTTAATACAGTTGTCATGCTCATTATGAAAATGAGGATGATGTGATTATCATTTTCTTGTGAAACATTAGTATGAAATTTTTAAATCCATTATGATTATATATATTTGATCATGAGAAATTCATACCTTGAAATTTTATAGATTTATCTCTTTGCAAAGTATTAGGTAGTGTGTAAATGTTTTGATGAATTCCATTGTGTAAAAAGAAAAATAAATACCCGTAAAAAAAAATCTGAATAGAATTAAATTTTAAAACAAGAGTTAATTTATTTTAGTGGAGTAGTAAGCAATAGTAATTTGTTTTAAAAAAGTTTTTTAATTCAATTTTGTTAAACTTTATAATGAATTGCATCACTGAAACATCTTATAGTAAATTTAGAATCTATCCCACATTTTTAAAAAGATTGTGGAAGATAGTTTTGAAATATCTTGGAAACTAATATCAGCATACAAATTCCTTATGTCAAAAGATATATACATATTTATTTTGAAATCTTAAATATTATAGTATATTCATTATTAGATTTCAGTTCCTCCCTTCCTTATATTCCTTCTGTTTTTAGCATACTTGGATTTCCCATCATGGGCTTTAATAACTTAATTTGTAATTTTTATACAATTATGAAAATTTATTCTAGTTCTTTATATTATTTTCCCTTATATAAGAGATAAGTAATAGCAAAAGTGTAATGAAGATAGAAAGAAAAAAAATAGAACATCAATGAAACCTTGTTTTTAGTAATCATTGCTTTTAATATTTGGCATTTTTCATGGTATTGCGATAGTAATCGTAAGCTTATTATGAATGTATAACCAATTGAATTTTCATGAAGAAAAAAACCCCCATGTATTGGAATTTTGTATTTCTTTATGGAATCTTCATATTAAGTATATGTATCATTGATATTTAATAACTCCTTAGCAGATTAATTATTAACTCCTAATTTTTGAATGCCATGTTTTAATTTAAGATTCAATCAAAAAAGAAATTCAAAGCTTTTTTAATTTTTATGAAGAGGAATGAATGTATTTGCAAATATGTATTACAGTTTGTTTTACTAGTCTTTCTCTATTCAACTTGAGGCAGTTTCAGTAAAGAATTTAGTTCTTTTTATTCTCATTATGAGGATGTTCTCTGAGAATTCTAGACACTTACGTGTCCATCGAATCTTAAAGCCATTCCTCTTTCTACCAGGATTCAAACTTACATGGAATGCCGAATCCTGGTCCGATCTCGCCATCTGGTGATCCTATGACTTCATCTGCCTCTGGCTATGGCCCTAATGGTATGATGCAAGGACCTGGTATGGGCATACCTCCACCGGTAAGGTCATTTTCTAATGTCTGATATGCTTTGAATGTGAAGAGAATAGAAAGATGTTTAGAATCTTGCGGATGCTTTTTTTTTTTTTTCCTTCCCCCTCCTCTCTCTCTCTCTCTTTTTTTTTTTTTTTTTTTTTTTCTCTCATAACTTTTAGTTTGTAAAGGTTATTAATTCTGCTTCAAAAATAAATTGAGTGCAGTTAATTTTTAGTATTTCAGGAAATTAATAGAATTTGGCTAACAATGAACCTAATAATCATTTAAAAATTGGTTTCAAGACAGCTTATGCAAATTTGAATTATAAAACTGTAGTGACAAAATGATTTTTTTTCTCAAATAACTTGGAAATTATCTTTCCTTTCATTCTTTTTTTTATGTAAATGCTAATATACTGTTTTCATATAAACTGATAATTACATAAGGTCTTACTAATTTGTAAGATGCACCTCTTTTATTTATATAAAACATTTCAAACTATTTTGAAATTTTAATTTAAATGTTATTTTTGTTGTCATCGGCATAAGAAAAGAGCAATTCATTAAATTATAAATTTTAAAAAATGCTCAAGCATGATCAGATGCTTGCAAGTTATAATTTTTATTTGACTGGAAAAATTATTGTATTTATTCTTTATGCAAAGTTTTAATAATGTATCATAATTTAATTTATATAATTGTTTTTTTTTTGCTAATTTTATCCCTTTTTGAATTTTAATTAAATTGGTTTTAATTGTCAAATTCCATTGGTTTTAGGTTAATCTTATTGAACCTGTTTTATTAAAAAAATAGTAAAATAAATGTTATAATTAATAGGCTTATCTGAATCAATTTTTAAAGGCTTATATATATATATATATACTTTTTTTTCCATCAAATTTAACAAATTGCATCATGTACAAAGATAATTTTTAATGCATATTTTAAATTATGATCAGTTTGTTATCTAGATTATCTCTATATAAAAATTAATGGGTTCCTTTTTAAGTTTATGTAAATTTGCATATGCCAGTTGTTTCGGGACAAAGTTATTTCGTTTATTCTCTTATCTATATGAATGAATTTAGAACTTAAGTTTCCCCCCTTCAAATAATTGTTTCTACATATAAGTTGCACTTTTAAAAAAAATTAAAAAATACAATATTTGAAACATAATTTCTTTCAATCTGTAGTTATTCTTATGCTATCATATTTCTGATAATTATTCATCTATGTCTTTTTTTTTCAAAGAAAAATTATGTTAAATGCTTAATTAAAACATTAATTTATAAAATATTTTGTTGTAAGTATACTGTAAAGGAAAATTTCAGAATTAATGCAGGGTTGCCATGTTGGGGGAGGGTTGAAAATGCAACAAAATTTGGAAATTTTCATAAAAATCGGGAAAATAGAGCGTTTTAAGCTTCTCTGTTATTCCCCCCCCCCCCATTAAAAAAATCCAATCTTTAAAGCTTGCAAGAGTGTTAGATTGTAGTCGTAATTTTTAGAAACAAAATAGTGCCTTTCGCGATTGTGTATTACTGAACCTTGCTCCCTTTCTACTCTTTCCTCTTTTATTCTGTTTAGATCAGTCCAGTTTCTGTTTGCAAGACAGTTTCTTTTTCCTTGAGATTTCTGAATTATAGCTAATGAGCATGCATGTGGCTCTATGAATGAAAGAATATAATACTTTTCTCTGGTAGGAATATTCAACTGCTTAGTCTACCATACTTGACTTTATTGAATGGGTTAATTATTATTTGAGACAATGCCAGTTTATTCTAACTAGATTGGATAATTTTTTTAGACTACAAGCTGCTCAAAATTCATTTTAAAAGCCATAAGAAAATAACCTTTAGTTATACTGTAAAAGAGGCACTTATTAGTTATTCAAAAAGAGGAAAATATATAAAATTGCTGTCAAGTGTCAAGAGTCATCATTAACGTTTGAGTTTGTATATAAAAGAAATGTAGGAAAAGATGACATTCAAATCTGAAAATGTCAAATTTAATGTCTGAACATAAACTAATTAAAGAATTTTTTGTTCAAAATAATTATTTAAAACTGAATTTTTATGAGCATTGGAGGTTTGTCTTTTAATATATTCATTGATGTACTGGAAATATTTTAACATCGGACCACTGCCAGTGAAATAACTTTAAAATGTAAGTTAGCCATACAAAAATACCATACCTTTTTGTTAAGGATTTGCTTTATAAAACTAATGGCAGAAAAATCCAGATATTTTGGAAATTAATGCCAAATACATAAAATGTCAAATATAATGTATTAAAGTAATCTTGCTTTGTAATGTTTATTTGTTAAGTAATCATAAATGCCTTGTGTTATTATTACAAAATTTTGTATTTTCTTTCATTTAAATCCTTAATTTTATAAATAAATAGCATAAAAAATAATATATCCCTTCCTCTTAATATGCAATGTTGGCCTCTCTAAATTCTAGACAGTTAATGATGACATTTTTTTGTATGTAAATCTTCTTTTAATATGGTTTTATTTTGAGTATTAAATCATTGACACCCTTCCTTTCTGTTTCCTCTTACAATCAAATAACAACTAACACATGTGCGCTATTCATGTATTTCCTCATATATTAAATATATAAACTGGGAAAACACATCAAATTTTTTTTCCTGCAATGGCAACCCTGTAAACTAACCATAAAAGTTTTTTTTGCAGAAAAAATATTTTTTTAAATTGGGGAACATTGAAATTTTCTGAAAATTACTGTTTGATTTCTTTCATAATTATCAGCAAAATATAAACTGCTAAATAATATCCAGTCTGATTTAACAAGTGCAAATGTTAAAATTAAAATTTCAATTGTTAATTTTTAAAAAAATGTTCAGATTTCTTAATTTAAGATGGATTTATAATATTTAAAGGCAATTAATAAAATAATTTATATTTTAAATTTTATTTAGAAACTGGCATATCAAGGATGAATTTGTACTGTTTATTGTTATTTTACTGTTCAAGGCAGAAAAAAATAACTTGGTGTAGTCAACCTATATGTAGTTGTACATTTTTAGTCAGTTAGGAAATATCCTTGATTTATTTCATCAGCATTTGTTGATACCACTTTTATTGAGCAAATCAGATAGTGTCTCATTAACATAGTGTTAAAGAAAGGATCAATGTTAGAACATTAATATATCATTTGATAAATTGTTTGGGGAATTTTTAAATATGTACTGTCAAGTTTTTACCTAAAGAAGATGCATATTTGTGAATTCCGAAAATGCTAGAATGTATAAGTAAAAGAATAACTAAGATATTAGTGAGATATTATTTATCGTTTCATCATTTTAGGCTATGCTTTTAACAAATCAAAACATTAGTTTTTGTCTCTTTTTTAATTTAAAAAAAAAATCTTACCAAACGTAAAGGATCTGCTTGCTTTTTAAACTGAATGATTCATTCATCTGCACTTTAAAATTCATTGCTTTTAGAGTAATTCAGTATGACTATGCATAGCATAATCAGTCTTTGAACACTAGTACCAATTTCATGCTACAATTTTTTTGAATTTTGTGTATTTTTTAATTGAAAAGTTATGAATTGTAGTAGAGGAAACTCAGTTTTCTTAGCTGTACAATAAACTTCTAACATAAATTTCTTCGCACTTAAAAGTTAAAACATTAATTTTGTGCTCAATGTTTTATAAGAGTTTTCTTATAGTTAAATGAGGATGGAGTGAATACCTACTGTAAAATTTGGATAATTGCTTTGGTAAACTATATAACATTTAAAAAGAACATATTAACCATTCTTGAAAAATAACCTGTACATATAAATATTTTATTTTTAATACTAATTATTAAATATTTTATTCATTTGATGATTTTTGGAGACATTTGAATCAAGATAAAGTTGACTTTTATACTCTTTAATTTATTGTTTTTCAATTTTGATCTCCCCCTTTTTCTTGTACAACTATTAATATCCAATATTGTTTATGAACCAATATTTATTTAAATTTGGAACTGAGACAGTACACTTTTATTTGGTGAATAAAAATGTATTACTGGTAGATTCTATCATTTTTATGTTTCCTAAATTTTAAGATTTCCTTAAAATTCAGATCAATTTTCTTGCAGTTCATTAGAAAAAGAAAATAACACTTTTTGGTTGCTTATAAAAGAAATTATTAAATATTGCATTCTTTTTTAATGTGTGTGATGAGCTATATCAAAGTTATTTATTTCAAATTGATAACAGTTTCAATCTGTACAGATTTATCTTCATGCATTTGGAATTATATTAATTTTAGCGGGTTTCCTTTCTATGTTTATTTGCAATTTAAATGATGCAGACTTGATAAATATGCAATAAATGTATATTATAAATATTTGGAAACATAGCATAAATATATTAAAGAAAAACTTTTAGAAAAATCCAATGATGCTATTAGTTTAATATAATAATCTTCGAGTTATTTGTTTTTCACATTTGACCAAATACCATTTATGAAACTCAACTCTCCTACCCTGGTCATCTTTACTTAAATATGTATTAATGTCAATATCTAATTTTTCCTCTTAAAATCTCTTCAAAATAAAAACACTAATCGTTAAAAATTAAACTTTACGCTGTTCCTTTCTGCTTGAAACTTATTGCTAATTCATCTTAAGATAAAACTTTTATTTGTATAAATGCCATATTATTTTTGAAACCATTTTTACACTTTTACTGCAATTTTAATCATCCTTCAACTCTATGATGAAGCTACTTAAGTAAAAAAATCAGTTTTGCCATTATTTCGAACAAAATAAGATTAAACATTTTGCTGCTAATAAGGTATGGTTATATCTTTTGTGACATTCCTATGTATGTAGCAATTAGCCTATCTCGAAAATGGGAGAGGGTGAAATCTAAAATGCGTCAGTAGTAAAAGGATTTGTAACTTATTTTCTCTTTTATACAAAAATGTTGACGATTGTATTATTATATTCACGGTTGTTTCATTAATTAATCATGTTTAAAAACATTGAAATAACATTTGATTATGTTGTATCTTGAGTGAGCAAAGATATCTATTTTCAAAAAATTCTTTGTTATTAATTCTATGCTGTAATTAAAATTATTAATTCCTACAAATATTGGTTTCATTTTGGTACTCATCGTATATACCTAAATTCATTTGATTTCAAATTAAAGTAGGCTTATTCTTGAGATATTAAGAATTGCCGGTGTTTGTGTTATTGATTTTTCATAGATTCTGGATATTTTAAGCCAATTCTTTTGGTTGCTCAGTTCTCGCTATTTTGTTGGGTAGATTGTGTTTAGAATCTTGTCGGTGATGATTATTAATTGTGCCAAAATGCTTTTGAAGGTCAAAGTAGTGCCAGATTTTGCACCTTTATTTTTCATGAAGGAATAAACAATAAAGTATAATGAATAGTATTATGTTGCTGTTGATTTTTACTTTTAAGATTTTTAGAAAGTAGAAGATAATAAAAGTTTATTTTTCAACCAATAGTTGTCAAATCACTTTCATAAATTTCATGAAAGCTGTTAATGCTATATTCTTTTACATTAAAATGTGCATTTTGCTAGTAAATGCATTAAAAAAGTATGTACTTTTTAAAAAAAACTTGTTTCTTTTAATTGCAAAGTGACCTTCAACTTTCTTGATTTGTTGATCTGAACTTTAAAAAAGATATATATTTTCCAGTATTGATAATTCGGAGCTTTCCTCCTTAAAAATGTTTTTTTTTTTTTTCTGTTGATATTTAAACATAAAGCTTCAAATAAATAAATATTTTCAAGATAAAATGTCTAATATTTTAGTTTCGTAGTTTAATTCTTAAATTGTTTTATATTTGGTGATTTCAGAAAGTAGCTTAATAAACTGAAAATTCTACTTTTAGTCTGCATTTTATTTTTTCCCAAGCGTAATGTCAAGTGTGTTCCTCATGGTGATTACTAAGTTAATATATGAAACTCAGTGTTTAAATTATTTTCTGTTCCGTATGCTTTTTGCTCTTAAAATTGGAAATCTCCTTTTGTGTTTGTATATTTTTTCTAAAATCTGTGTATTTGACCGTTTAAAATTAAATTTATGTGTCTTAATAAAGACATAAAAAGCGGGTTAACAATGTACTAACTTGTACTCCTTGCTTCTTTTTCTCCCTCGGTGATCCTGTTTGCTGCTGGTGTTCGCGTTCTGTGGTGTCTTCAATCTTCATTAATACTAAATATTAATGTGTTGCTTTGCAATACAAATGTGAATCAACTGTTGACAATACTCTACATGACTCTGTATTCACTCTATGATGACATATTACTTTCGAACTTTAAATAGCGCCAGTCTCGATTTGATCAGCCACCTATGGGTGCAAATTATTCACCAGGTGGAGACCCCATGAATGAAATGGGGGGTCCGCCAGCTGGACCTGGCGCACAACGTGGAATGCATCCACCAATGCCACCCCGTGAAATGATGGAAAACATGGAAGAATATGGTATGGAAGCTAAGCGACGGCGATACTAGTCAAACAAGCATGACATTTCTTCAATCATTTTTTTTTTCTTACAATCTGACTAGAACTCATATTTATTTCATTGTTGTGGTACAAGGAATACATTTATTTTTTAGTGTTAGTGCCCGATACGCATCAATGTTGGATCCGAATCATTTTGAATCTGTTACTCAGTCTGTAATTGGTATATGACAATAAATTCATTTTATCGGAATATTCTTTGTTCCTTTTAATTAAGTAGTATGTATTTTGATCTTCTGAACTTCTGGCAAAAAATGTAAAATGAGAGTTTGTGGTTGCATATTCCATTTAATCAGCTATCATTTTTTGTTGTTCCATTGCATGGTTAATGATTAAGTCTGGAATAATAAACTTGGTTATGACTTATCTTTCATTGGGAAACTTAACAATGCTGCAAAATCTAGTATCCATTAAAATTTCTTCAACTTTTTTATTGCGTGTTTGCTTGCGTCCTATTACTCTGATGAAATGAATTATATTATTACAAGCAATATATGCTTTTAACTTATATTTGAATATAACTAATTATTTAGCACTATTGGACATAATAAATATAACATCAGAATTATTCTAATTGTTTTAGATTTTATTTGTTATTTTCTTAATAAATTTTATTTTAAAGTTAAGCTCAAGAGTAAATTTTATTTAATAAAATATACTTATTTATTAATTACTTGTCCAGTACTAATTTCCAACTTGTACCATAAAATATGTGCTAGCTTTTTATAAAAGTTGCTTTTAATTAATTGGAAATTTAGAGTAATAAAATTATAAATACTATATAATACTCATCTAATTCATTTTAAATGTTTACATTTGCTTAAGCAGTCTATTTTACTCTTATATTTATTTTTATTTCATTTATGAATATGGTTTGTTTTTGTCATGTTGGTTTATTTCACTAGCATATTGTCAGCTTAAGAATATCAAATGCTGTAAAAAGTATATCACAAGAGACTGACATTTGTTTTTTAATGAGTGATTTCAAATAAAAGAAAATGAATGTGTATTAAAATAGATTAACTTGAAAGCAAAACCAGAAATAAGAAGTAGCTAATAAGGAAGAGCAAAGGTGAGTGTTTCGTGGGAGAGAAGGGGAGTTAAAAAAAAAATAAAGAACGTTCCCGATAACTAGCACACCAATCACGACTTTCATACGGAGCAACTCAGCATTGGGACAGATCTTAGGCTTTGATATTGATAATCCTCTGCCTAGTTGGAGAATTCAGTTGTGTTCTGTGCCTGTTTCCCAAATAACACCTACTTTCATTTTTCTGCTTATTGATTCATTTTTGGTTTTCTTTATTTTAAACATTTCTGCCATTTTTATTGTATAATCAGGCTCATAATGTAGAAAAATAACTGTTAGATTTAAAAAGAAATATATAGTGTTTAAAAATAGTTTCAATAGTTGGTGCCCTGCAACTCTGGCAAATGAGCCTCCCTTATTTTGATTGTCTGCCATTATCCCATTTTCGTAGGTATTGATTCCAAATTTTTGTTCAAATATTGTATTTATTTATGAAAATTGGAAATTTATTGTAGTAGGGTTTTTTTCAAATCTTAACAGCTGTGTACAGTTGCTATATGAGTGTCAAGTTGTACTTCATTGCTTTCTTTTAACTCAATTAGGGTGCATTGTTTCATGAAAAGCGCTTTACTTTGAAAATCATTTTTAAGCGTCTTAAAAGTTGCTAATTTTTTTTTGAAAAGGTTCAAAGAAACTTTTATATATACCTAAAAACATTAATATAATACTAATCTTTTTTTTTCTTTTTCATTCTCTCTTCATCAGTGGGGTTTTTTTTAATTGAAATATTACAACTATTATCCTGAATGGATAATACAATATATATACTGTATTAAACTTCTTGCAACTTGGTAAAATATTCAAACTTCAGTGGAATTCAATATGATGAAGAATTCATTTTAGTTATTCCTGATAGATATATTTTAAACTTTTTTTTGTGTATTAAAATAAATATGTGGAGTGGTCTAATAAGTGGAAAATAAGAATATGGCGAGATGAATTTGATGCTTAAAAGAAATAAAATCAAACATGCTCTAAAAACACCATCTGATTAGATATTTATTCAGGACACAGTTCATCATTGTTTTCATCAGTATATTGTTTTGGAGCAGTTTCTTCAACTTCTTTTAAAGGGTTTTTACCGGATCATACTGAATTTATTGCATTCCAGTGTGCTGTTACTATAGTCGATTATGAAAAATTTAACATGATGAAGCTTTAACGTTTCGAATTATTGTGATTTTGTGGACTATCTTTTAAAATGTCTGCATGCATTTAAAAAATTTTAATTTGTTAAAAAAAATTCTTGACAAATTTAGTTTTATATATTTACAAAAAAATATAGACCTGCTACCTCATTTTTTAAGAGGGATATATGCGTAGAGATTTTTGGAATTTTACTCCCCCCCCCCCTAATGAAATTTCTCTATGCATATATTAGTTAGCTTTGATTGAAAGAGCAATTCACCACAGAAATAATTAAAGATAGAAACAGGAAATTTAGTGGAAAGTTACCTCTTGAGTATTAGACGTTAAATAAGAATGAATTTTTCAAAATTTTAATCAAATTTAATTTTAAAATATAATTTTAACATGTTTCTACCATAACATTAAAGCTTATGGTGCCTAAATTATTTTCACCCAGTTTTAAAAAGGTGGTTTTTTTAACTGTATCATTGTTTAAATGAGAACATTTATTTTAAATTAGTTTTGAGCACGTTTATTAATTTTATTGTAAGGAAATAACATCAATTCATCTTTTAAATTGTTAAGTCACATTAAATGTGTAAATGTGAAGGGAAGAAAATTAATTGTAATTTGAAATTTAAAATAATTCTCTGAATAAAATTCTCCATTTGTTGAATGGTGTTAAATTATAAGACAATGGATACATTATCTTCTGTTAGTTTTTAAAATGCATTAACTGTCTTGGTCTATTTTCATTTTACATTTTGCTACAGAACTGGGATTTTTTTTAATTGAATTTATTTCTACTTATTAATGATCGGAATTGTGAAATCATTTTCATTTCTTTTTAAATTATCTAATGACATTCTATAATTTGTCCTTTAATTTTTTAAAGCTAAAATAAAGTTTAAGTAATTTATTTTTAAGTATAGATTCTAAAAGCAGTTTTTTATAAACTTTTCAAAATATGAAACATCAAGAAAATCTCATTACTGAACTTCAGATGCACAAAGTTATGTTTAGATCTAAAACTTCAATTATAGAACATGGCTCCCTTCTATTATTTTTTATGGCAGTTTTGCCAATCTTGATGACATCCTTGAATATTTTAGCTTTATAAGGCTGCAATAAAATTGCTAAATATTGAAAGTTGGCACTGGAGGAAATTTATTCTTTTCATCCCTTTTTATATATTCATTGCTTCATATATTAAATCAAAAACAAAAATTTTAATCATATCCTTCTTGTTTAAATTTTTTTGTAATTTATGTTTGATGATGTTTCTAAATTCATTAGTAATTTTTTGATTGAAAAAAAATGTTGGAAAAGAAACACTAGGTTTTGTTAGTTTTATAAAAGTTTTACTTAGTTTTTTTTTTTTTAATAATTAATCCCCCTTTCCATTTTTATAATTTTATCAAAATCAAAAATCTTTTCTTTACAGATTTCTTGCTTCTGCAGTGCTCCAAAGTAAATGTTAAAAATACTTATCTAAAATTTCAAAAACTCACATTTAAACTTTTTTTTTCAATAAAAACAATACATTATTATAAATTTAAAAAATATGCTATACTTAGAGAATATGTAGGTCTATGGATATAATGTATAAAAGTTCTTTTTTTTTTTTTTTTTTTTTTTTTTGCTTGGGTGCATAAAAAAAGTACTTAATTATTGCATCAATTTCTCCCTACACACCATGTCATTTGTCTTTAAGTTTATTATTGCCATCTTTAAAATACTTGTAAGCACATTCTTTTCCTTTGGGAGGGAGCATGTTCAGATTTTCTGTGTAACGATTCTATCTTGTAATCTACAAATAAATTTGAAGATGTTCTTTAATCTTACTGTTTCAAGTGAAGGACACATGTAACATGGTAAGGATGAGTGGAGTCATCCAATTTTTGCACATTTTTTTAATAGAAAATACTGTTGTCCATGACTGATGATTACAGGCAATATTTTTATATTTTATGAATTAAAATTTTCAGGATTTATATTCTTCCGGTTACATTTCATTCAGAAGTTAATCTATTTTGTATCATAAAATTTTAGTTTGAAAAATTTCAGATGACATATAAATATCATGTTCTGAAGCTGTCCCCTCCCCCCTTTTGAAATATAAAATAATATTATTTATTAATGATGATCAACTCTTTCTACATAAAAATTTTGTTTAATACAATGAATGATTTAAGTGGCTTATAAATTATGCTTTTATAATGGAAACTGAAAGTTGGTTTTCAGGTGGAAGTGTGTATTTTGTTACAATTATTTTATGTAACACCAGATAAATCTTTTCGAATTTTACAGGATTTGTGAATTAAGAGGCTAATATCATATTTGCTGAATTTGTCATTTGCAGAAAAGTAAATATGTAAATAAAAATATTGCAAATGATATACCTTTTATTAATTTTTTCGGGTGCATTATTATCCTTGAAGATAGATAGCTGACAGCATTGTCTTTTTATACAAAAAATTGTCTTAAGAGACAATATTTTTGTGAAAGCGAATAAATCGGACACATTGTATTTAATATTTTTAGAATTGTGTATCTATAAGTTTTTCCTAAAATTAAGCAAAGTAAACACTTTTTTAATAGACATTTTTTCTCTGTAGGATTGTTTAGCATTTGTGTTGTGAGTTCTTCAAACATAGTTTTATCATATACCTTAAGATTATAGCTGCCAATTGCAATTATAGTGTATGTTCTTAATGGCTCATTGTAAATAGAATTGTATAGCTCAAACCATTTATGAAGTAAGGCAACTCACAATGATAAAACTGGTGTTTTAATAAGCATTATAAAAATTTCAAATTTGCAGATAGTTCTTCAATTATTTCCTTACATTAAGGTAGTAGAAATAATTATTGTGGTTCAAAAATTATTTATTTTAAAAATAGACTTAGAACTTTAAAAAGTTAATGTTATATTTTAAATTAATTTATTAAAAATTCCTATTTCCTACATTAACTACAAGTTGCATTTTTTTCACCTTACTATACCTTCCTCTTGAATATCTTTATAAGCTGCTATTATAAGTATATATTATCACTCTACATATGTATATATTGTAAGTATATAAGCTGTTGTATACATTCCTAGTATGTATAATCTCTAAATGTTAGCTGATTAATTGGGATATGTGAAATAGTTTGAATCATTTCCAGGTACTTGAATATGAATTTTGAATATAATTCTGACCTAAATAAAAATTAAGATGTTTCCTAGTTTTAGAAGAAAAATATTCTGAAATGAATTTTACATTATAATATGAATTTTGTCTTATTGTTTTTTTTTCAATGTATAATATTTTGTCATTAAAAAATAACTTAAAAAGATGGAGAGAAAAAACTCCAAGGGCCTTATTATTGAAAATATTTTAAGTTCATATTTTATTTTTCAACATTTTGTGCCAGAAGTTTTATTATTATGAAACTAACATTGCTTATTTAATAAATATTTTAATTTTCTCTTAAAAAATCATCATGTTTCTACAGCGGACATTATTTGATTTAATCATGACCTCACCTCAACCAATCATTCTGCGTGTCACATTTAGTAATATAATGGCTGATGTAGGAGCATTTTAAAGTTTTTCTTATTGTTTCCACATTTCAAAGTTCTGACCTTCAAGTATTAGTTATTTTAAAATTTCAGTTTTTCAAAAAATTAAAATTAAAATTTTGATGATGGAAATAACATACATTTTAAACTATAACATGCATTTAAAATATCAGAATTGAAATTAATATGTTATTATTATTAAAATTTAATTTATTTAAAGGATATAAATGAAAGTGGAAACGGGTATTTTCGTGGCAATTTGTGAAATAAAGAGAAAAAAAAAGCTATATATATTGAATATCTTGACTACATTTATTGATTGAATTTGTGCATTATGCAAATTCTTAACTTGTTTGTATTTTTCTAAATGGGATTATGACAAAGTTTTTAAAGTCCATCTGCCTATTAATTATATAAAATCCTTAGAGTATCTCAGTTATTTTCAGTTTCCCAAGAACCTCTTAATAATAAATCTCATAATAAATATAATATTTGTCCAACATTGAATGTTAACAAACTTTAAACTGTTGTATTTTCAATGGTTATTTCATTAATGAAGAATTTGTGTTATGAGAAATTTATAAATTTGACTTGTAAAATATAACAAAAAATGTATTTAATTTTTAAATATCCTCAAGGTAAATTAGTTAAATTTGGTTTGTTTTTAGAAATTGCATCAACCTTTTCAAGGTCACAAACTGCTTTTTTTCCTCCATTAAACAAAAATTATAATCAAAAGCTTATTGTTTAGTTTAAAAGCAGTTTTTAAGTGGCATTCTTTTCAAATATCAGTATTTCCTCACTCTTACCCCCTGCCTCCCTCATGAAAAGAAAAGGCCTGAAAAATTGGAGGAAAATAAAAAGTGCAAAATTAGAAATCTTAAAATTTTCAAATATTGAAAACTAATTTTTTTAGTGGCATATTTAAATTAGGAAAGACTATTTAAATAAAATGGTAATGAGTATGAATTTTAAAAGTTTTTCTAAAAATGAGGGTAAGAGTAATTTAAACTTCGGTTGCAGCATTTTTTTCCCCCTTTTCTTTCTAAATGCATAATATTTTGAAACTGTTAATGTTACACATTTCTAAGTACAGCAAAGAAAAATAATCCATGTTGTGTCATGTCAACATCTATTTAAATTTTCACTCTGAACAAAAAAAAATAGAAAATGTTGTTGTCGTATGTAACTTAAACAGTATAAAAATAACTGGTAAGTAATTTAACTATTAGCAAGTTTGCTCATTTGTTGAACTGAATATTTTGATTTATTTCCTAAGTGTTTAACTCACATTATTATTTATTTGCTAATCCAAGTACTGAAAATTCTAATCATTGTTTTATGTTTTTTTTTTTTTTTTTTTTTTTTTTACAGTCAAACAAATTAACATAACAGGCTTATACAAACATATTTAAATGAAGATTGACTTGTTTTCAAAGGAAGTGATCTTTACAACTTTTATTGCCTTGAACTTAAAGTATCATAACTTTCACTACTAACAAAGTTGAGAGAGATAATAGGAGAGAGAGATTCCATGCATTTATTCGTGAAAAGTTGTGTATTTTATTTATTAAAATATTGTTGAATGATGAAATTTTAATGATCATTCTTGTGGTCTATGTATTTCCTCGACTAACGCAATTTGAAAAAGTGGTCCTTTTTACTTCCTTGTATAGAAAGTAGACAAATAAAACTTGAAATTTTGACGAATCTCCATGTTTTATACTTTCGAAAAGGTCTAAGGCAAACTACCTTAAATAGAAAACAAATAGAGCTAGATGAATAAAATTCAGTACACCTTCATTTAACACTTATGCTTAGACCTCCTATTATTCAAAGATCACATTTTTAGAAAATGTATATTTGTGACTAAGAGCTCAAATGATTTGAGCTAAACAGATGAAACTTAGTATATGATTTTTACACTCAATTTGCAGATTTCTATTAATTTTCAGTGAAATCTATTCCAAACAAGCTTTCTATGTGACTGTTTGATAATGAATTAATGTTATAACTACAAAACAAAGAGAGCTAGATAGATAAATTTTTGTATGTATTTTAACAACTTTAGTGTAGACACCTATCAAATTTTGTACCAAATCCAATAAGGGATTGACTATCTATTGATTACTTTCTCAAGTATGATAGTTGAAAATTGCAGTGGCTTAAATATTTAAATAGATCAAATTTGACTCAGGATTTTGTGATTATAAGTTTAATTTTCAGTCAAATTTTTATTTCAATCAATGGGGGGGGGCATCCAAAATGTAAATTTGATTTTCAGATGTCATGAATCAACACTGATTATGTGACAGATTCAGTACAAATGCTAAATTCATATCAAAGATCAATATTTTGTTATTATTCTATGCCCTGCCATGTAAGCTTTTCTATGAAATAACAATTTTGCTAGGGAGTGTTTGAGAAAGCTTTCTGGAGATATGTATATGCTCTTTCTTTCTTTCTTTTTTTTTTTTTTTTTTTTTGTGGGAGAAATGTGGAAAAGAAAATTTTTAGTAATTAAACAGTTTGTGATGTGGTGATCTTTTTATAGCGACAGGGATTTTCTTTGTTAAAAAAAATAAATAAAAATCAAATTAGTTATTTTATATATGATTTAACTTTTTCAAAGATTTAAACTTTTCTCATAAAATTGAAATGCAAATTTGTTTGCACATTTCAATAATTTAAAGTGGAATTTTAAAAATTAATTTGCCAACAATTTTTCTTGTTTTTAAATGCTGAGTCTATTGATTTGGCTGTGCATATGCCCTGATAATTTAATTGCTCAGCTTATTAAATAATTTTAAAGCACAATTATTTCAAAAATTAATAGTCAGTTTCAGTCCAAAGTTTGACAGATTTAAAGAAATGACAGAGGAGATTATGAAAGACTGCAAATTATATTTTAGGCTTTTGATTAGACAGTCTTTTCTAGAATCAGATTTTAGGGCTAACAGAATATGAACTGGTAAGTTTATTTAATAATAATTGCAGCTCTTTTGCAGTGAACAAATATTATATATATATTGCAAAACAATTTATTAAATCAAACTAGACGAAAAAATTCTTGTTATATTTCATGAAAATAGTTAATGCAGATTACTATTTATTTATTTTTTTTAAGATTTTTAACTTTTTATTGCGACATCAAGTTGGCCTCCTTCTCTAAAATTAGTAATTAATTAAATGCTTTGTTGCACAAACTTAGTATTGTGAAAATTAGATGAAAGTGTTTTATTCATTCTGTACTGAAAAATGACACAGTAAAAATATCTTAAAAATTCATATTTTAATCTTCAACAAATGTGCATTGTAATTTATTATTCTTTCAAAATTGATGTCATAAAATATTTGAAATCTTGGCACGTTATGAATGCAAAATAATTTTGGCATCAGCAAATTTAAAAATCCTTATTTTGGCAATTATATTTTATAATAATGGTTACAGTAACTTTTATAAGTAGCTATTTTTAGCAACTTATTTGAAAATTTTATGCAAACAAAAATGAATTTTAACAAAGATTTTGTTCCCTTTTTTCATCATAGTTGCCTCAGGGTCTGTAGCATCTTAAAAAGTGCTTAAATTTGTCAGGAAGTTCAAGGATCATATTTTGTTTCACCATACGTTGAATGCAATTATTCAAAAGCATAATATTAAAAGTTTTGTTTGTTTGTTGAATCTAGAAAGAAAAGTGAGAAATAGGAAGAATTTGGAAGAGGTATCAGGTGGATTGGACTTGTGGGTCCTGACATATATTAAGATAACCCTTTAAGTGTTTTTTTTTTTTTTTGAAACAGTTGCACTGTTTATTAAAATACTGGGGTAATTGTTAGGAAGGCACATTATGAAAAACATACTTTCCTATGAATGTTGTAACTCAAGAAATGTTGTTTTTTAAAAAAATTTTAAATAGTTAAAAAAATAATATTGAGGTGCTGTGAGTTATGTCTGGTAAGTATATGCATAATCTTTAGTGTGTTGTAAAAGAAGAATACACAAATTGGTCCTGTCGGCAGAAAAAAACAATGCAGCAGGATGGATTGGGTGTTCAATAGATATTTATCGAATATGTAAAAAATTTGGAATAAAGTCTCATTAATATGTTACCGATTATCATTCCTATTAATATGCTGTTTTAGAGCATTCTCCTGACTGGCTTATTAAAGGGTATTTGATTGTAATTAATTGTGGTGTTTAATTATGTTAGTTGATCTTGTATATGATTTTAAATGGGAGCTGTATATTTTCAATGATCGTTCTTTCTTTAACATTGTATATTTTAAATGATCCAACCATTTGAAAATTATTTGCTGTACCAAACTATGCATTATTCATACATTTTTCTTTAAAGCTTTCCTTTAAAAAGTTGTTAAAACTAATATGTATATAATATTAGAGTTTATAATCATTGTATAAACTATTTATATGAATAATGTTAATCAAACGATTAAAAATGTTATTAGAATTTTCGTAATATGTTTTCAATGTTTTGATAAAGCAGTTGCCCTTTTACATGTCCATGAATTTTCCTTATTTGGAAGAAACATCCCTTCAAGGCTTATTCTACGTCATGTTTGCTCATTCATCAAATTGCCGTTTTTTAGGCTATAGATTCAGTACCACTCCTACATTTTGTAATTAATAAAAAAGCATTTTGGAAATTTTCAACATATCTACACCATTCTGCTGCCGTAGTTAAGGAAAATTGGTCTTCTTTTTCATCCCCCCTACGTACTTAATCGGCACAGTTTGCTCTTAATGAAACCGATAATGTTCTTTTTTGTAGTAGCTATTATTTTGCTAATTAGAAGGAGGTAGAGCACTTGAAATAAAAAATATATTTTTTTAAAAAAAAGTTTTAAAAAATTCTGGAATCTCTTGAAAAATGTGATAAATTTGAGTTAGTTATATAAATATATATGGGAAAACTCTTTTCTTTCCCCTCTTTGATCTTGCTCAACCATCAAAATTGATCACCAAAAGTTCTGTAGTCTGTTGCATCGATGATCACTACAAGCAGCAAATACTGCAATAAGGAATTAAAATGATTTACGGTATTTGGAAACTTCTAATTTTTTCAACTATTATTTTGATAACTTATTTGCATCTTAAATTTTAATGTAATTTTTTTCTGTTATTTAAAAAACCGATTTTACATGAATATTTTATTGGTTTTTAAAATATACTGATCGTTGGAGATTTAAGCACCATCATTAGGTTGCCTGCATACTTCAAGTTTAAAACGTATATGATTGTGAATTAATTATTTTTGTTGTATAGCAATGTTTTTATATGTAGATCATTACAGAGATCATATTTGCTAATTTTGCTTGCTGATCGCACAAAAATTGCTAATAAAAAATTAATTATATGTGTGTAAAACCTAAAATACCTTTGCAAACCATTGTCACCATGTCAGCAGCATCTTTGGAGTGCTAAGGATTAATATTAGCAATTTTCCCATTTTATTTGGATAGCCTTAAAAATCTTCTGTCTCTATTTCCAGATATCTAAAATAGTGTGATTTGGAAAAAAAATTTTTTTTTAATTTTAAATTAATAGCATTAAATAATTTTTTAAAACTTATTTTCAGATTGCTGTATTAAAAGCATTTAAGTATTTTTTAGATGTTATCAAAATGTTGAGGAGGATGCTTGTTTTATGAATTAATTTTTTATTATTAAATTAAAGCATATTAAAAATAAGCACTTAACATAATTTTAAGGGATTCTCAAAATGTAGTGTGTGTTTTTTTCTTGCATAAAATTATGAAAAGTCAAAGTAAATAAAATTAAAATCTTCACATTTTCAGCTATGAACTTTTATGTAACCTAAATTGTGTGATAATCAAAAAAATCAAAAATACTCATATCCAACTTCACTAAAAATACTTTTTTTAGTGTGCATATGAGGCTATAAATTTACTTTTGGGAATTATTAAGCATATTTTAAAAAATTAGTGAGATGCTAAAAATAAATTTTGTGCCAGAATCATTGAGAATTTTGTAAAGAAAGAATTTTTGGTTATTTAAAAATGCACCATACAACTATTTTTGAAAATAGAAGGTAATGACATTTATTAAGAATTATCAATATTAGTTAATATTAAAGCATGAATTGCCCACTACCTATCTTATCTTTACTATGTTTTTTTAAAAATGTTTTGGTTTTGTTTCAATTTTCTATTTTTCTAGCATTAGTATTATAGCAGAAACTTCGCCTGTGAACCAAGGAATGCAGAATCTTGGATGATGATATGCAAGCTTGTTATTGAACGTTACAATCAAACAATGGGAGATTAACATTATCTATTTCTAGTCAGTGAAAATAAAAAGATAATTTCTACTTTTAAAAAGTCCAAATTATGTTTTTAAATATTGATATTATATCACTGCGCTGTCAGTATTTTTCTGAAATATTCTTTAATGTTGGATCATAAGCGTTTGCAAAATGGAGATTTTAATAACAAATGAAATTTAGTTCAGATGTGTTGATTGCTTTAAAATCCGAGTTGAATATTTCACATGAAGCACAAACTTTGCTGCCATTTATTAACATTTTATATACATATTTAAAGTTATGCATTACAGGCACTATCTTTTTCAATTTTGAAAAAAAGATTCTCATCTTAACATACATAATTTTCTGACAATTTTTTTCAAAATCTAGGAAAGTATCTTTCTATATACAACTTTTATAAGATAGAATATAAGTATTAAATATGATCATATTAATATATAGCAAGGGTTTGACTTTTTTTGTAGCCACAGACACTAATTATTGTTTCCCGTTTCGTAGACTTTGTTAGATAAATCATTCTCAATTGCAGAACTCTGTAAATTTTATTTCATTTCAGAGAATGTTCTATTTTGATGCCTTCCAGAATTTCTAAACTAGTTTCTTTTTAAATAACCTCACAATCAAAGCTCGGGGGGGGATATTAGAGATTCTTTGAAAATAGAAAGTTTTTGGAACTCTGTTAAATGCACTATTAGATTTAAGGATTTATGCTGTTTTGTTTGGGGATAATAGACAGTGCAGATTTACTGGCATCGCCCTGCTGAGGAAAGAGATGGTATTAAATTGGGTTCTTTAGAGAGAGAAATATTTGTTAAAAGTCTAAAAAAAGAACTTATCTATCCATGTTAATTATATTAATCATCATCTGCTCAAATACAGTTCCCTCTAACTCTAGATTGATAATTATTAAAACTTACTATTGGTCAAGTTTTCTGAAAGGTATTTGTTTTATCATTTAGAACTAGAAGCATATTATGAAATTGGAAGCAAGTTTTTCTAAATAAGTGTTAGTAAATGGATGAAGCTTATTTTGTATGAAAATAGAAGTAGTGATATAGTATGAAAAAATAAATTTAATTTAATTATCTTCACATCTTTTAAAATTATTCGAAATGTTTTCTTTTTATAGTAATAAAATCTTAATTTCTATTCATATTGCTTAATTCATTATTGCCTTCATAATAAAATTACCCTTTATTACGAGCTTTGAAATAAACTTTTGATCTGAAAGTCTAAATCCTTCATAATTTGTATATTCACTAAATATTTTTATGTGAACTCGTTGAGCTTTATAGGGTTTAGGATTCAAGTTTAGATCTTGAAACAGTAAAAGAACTTTCATCAATCTTTTTTACAACTTTATTTTCAAAACAGAACCAAATGGAATTTTGTTGTTTTTATTGTGATTTTTAATATTCAAAGAATTATATAAAAACATGTTTAAACGATTAGTTATTATAGCAAAATCCATTATGGGTAATTTATTTGCTTTCTAAATGATATTTCATTATTATTAAAAAAACAAGATTCTTGAATGATTTGCCATCTCAGAATATTTTATATTGATCATTTTTATGATTTCATTAGCTTTTAGTGGTCTAGATTCAAAGCAGCTAAAATATGGAACACTTGTAATTTTAAAACTGAAAGGTATAACCTTGGTTTGCTCTAGAGTATTTTCAGTTTTGATATAGTAAGCAATTTCTTTGCATTGTCATTTAGCATTCTTATTAAAAATAGAATCTCTTAAATACTTTTGGGGCATAAGCTGCTTATTTGATATGTGATCATTGTATTTCTTTCAGTTAATATTAAACTCAAACATTACACCCCTTTAAAAAAAATCGCAGCTCTTACAAATGCCAATAAATGATTCAAAAATGAACTTGCAGCCTTTATTGTTATGCTTTGAATTGTTTGCAAAACCATTGTTGTGATCTGCTTCATTTGGTAGATTGATATGCTAATCACGTTTTAATGTTAAATCAACATTATTAATTCTCTGTTTTTGAGTGTATTTCCTCCTAGGTTTCTTCTTTTTTTAAAAAATAAAGCAAAATTTGACAAAAAAAAAATGGTTGTTAAAAATCACTTCACTCTTAAAACGTTTTTAGAAATAGCTTTAAAGTTTACATAGCTTGTATTGAAAGTGAGTTTAAAGTATCAGTACAATAAATAAAAAGTCTTATGATTGAAATAAATTAATTAAAAACACATCTAAACTATTGGTAAAAATAGCTATTGTTTTTACATCAATTTAATATAATGATAAAAGTAATTGCCCAAATGAGATAGTTAATTATTTATAATTTTGCTGGAAGATTTAAAACAGTGAAATTTGATTTATATTTACAAAGTTATTCTAGAAAGTTTTAAGGTACCCCATCTGTCTATTTTCTATTTTTGTTGATGTAATTCTATTTTCCAAATGAATATTTATTGTAAAACCATATTGCTGAAAGATTAATTTATATTTTAGAATTTTAAATAATGAAGAGACAAGAAAAAATTTTATACAGTCAAACTGATTTTTGAAATCCTGTTGATGTTATAAAAAGAAAACATATATTATTTCTAGTTATTTTATAAGTTTGTTATGTAAAATTTTGTTTTGCTCAGGATGGGTGTTTTCGTTTAAGCACATTTTTCTACAGTGTGTGATATTAAATTTTAGAAATATGAAAACATTCTTGTAAGTTAAAATAATTTGTCTGAATTAAATCATTTCCCTTTTCCTTCAATTTTTGCTCTTTTAAAAATTACTCTTAAATTTCTCATCTTGTTAAACTTTTAGATGAGGCTTTTTGAAAGCAATACATTTTGAGACAAACTTTTAAAAAATTATCTAAATTAAGCAATATCCAAATTATTTAACTGATATCTGGAATTATTTAGAGAATCTTTTAGCAATTAATTATTTGGCATGAGTCTAAAATATAGAGGGGGTTCTTATCTGCAAAGAATTTTTAAACTATATAGAATGCTAATGGTAAGTATGAAGTAAGTATTAATTTTCTCTGTCTCTAATTCTTAATCAAATATTTTTTTAAAAAAAAACTTTGTATTTTTAAAGAATTCTAAGCATTTTTTTAAATATGTAACCAACTAAAATAATAGTATACTTATTTAAAACAAATTTACTTTGGCATCCAGCTTTTTTTTTTAATGATTCCATTAAATTATAAAACATTAAAGCCCTGTTATTTTAATTTCTTTTTTACATACATTCTATTTATCTTGTACTTGAATCTTTCAAATGAAAATCAGAGCCATGGCAGTATTAAAGCAAATATTCAGATAATTTAACTTTTGAATTTTGTGATTTTTTTATCTTCATTTTTTTATGTCTCCTAAACTATGCAGATATTAAATAGAATATTTCTAAAACTTACAACAATGGAAGAAAATCAGAGTAATAAATGTTTAGTAAGATATGTAACAATGCAATCTGTTGTTAGAAATTAAACAAAAGCATAGTTTTTGAAAATTGTTTTATCGAAATTTAGAAAAAAAAATCTTGTCTATTAATTTTGTATTATTAAAAATGCATTATTAAAAATTTTAATTATTGTGAAATTTATTTTTATTTTATAATATTTTTCATAATTTATATTTTAAAAGTAAAAAAAAAAATGTCTGAGATGCATATTTTTGCCCTCCAAGTTGTAAATCCGTCAAACTTCGTAGGTGTAGGTGAAATGATCTGGTCTTTCAAGGATCAAAACTTTCAGATTCTTGCATTCATATTTATTAGTAGTAGAGATCCATCTTATTGTAATTAATTTTAAAAGAGATTTTAACAATTATATAATATGAAGCATTTATAGTAGATAGAGTGATTAATTACAATTACATTTATTGAGTTAAGACATCTAATTAATTATTTAATTTTTAGATTCCAGAAAATTCATGACTTGATTAATAAGAAATTAGAAAGCTTCACAAGAATTATCCATGCATTTTTTTTTTTTTTAAATAGTGAGGGCAATCTTTCGGTGTATTGATACTGTAGTTTTTTGCATTAGAAGTTTAACATTTATATGCATTTGAGAAGTACAGAAAAAGTTCTTATGTTTAGATTTAATCTAGAAGTAAAATATGTATACATATTGATGCCAAATATTTCTGAAATTGGTTAATTTTTTTATTTTATAGTTCTAGAATTCTGTGCACATTTTCAATACATTTATTTATTTTGTTCTTCAATCAATCATTTTCTTATTTTACTTCTGTGTTTATGTTCAGTACAATTTATTATTTTGTCTAAATTCATTAAAACTTGTATATTTGTATTTCAGTTCTTGAAATAACCCAATACAGAAGTGGAATTAAAACTGTTTGAGTTGTTACCATTTTGCAGTGTAATTAACTAAGTTTCTCAAAAGATTTTTTTTTTTTTTTTTTTTTTTGCATGAAAATGATAATATTTTGTCTAACATCAAACATATGGCATGTTGTGGATTTTTGCTGACACTGCCAATACTAAATTACAATAACTTAAAAAGCACAAGTTGAAAATACTTTTAAGGAATTGCAAATCAACTTTTATGATAAAAACAAGTATTTTTCCAAATGATTTTTATTAAAAAAATTACTTAATAAATAAAAGCTTTTTGATTAAAATGTTTACAAGTACAAAACAGTACATAATTGTTACATCTGCTTTTTTTAACCATTTTTTTTCTCATAGAATTAATAGCTCGAAAATGTATAGGCTTAAAACTGTTAGCCCTATTGGTTTTTATTAGACTCTAATTCTTGATTGATTATTTTGATAACTTATTAAACAAAACCTTTACATTTTACAGGTTATCTAAACAATATTGTTGTTTTTAACACAGAAATAGAACTTTTTATTAAGATGCAAATAAATTTTAAATCGTTTTAATTTAATTATTGCAATTATAGAAGTTATTACTCTTAATTGCTTATAATTTTCTTAAGCATAATTTTGCAAAACTGATTCAATATTTTTTTACCTTTATTAATCTCCAAACTTGTAGTAATCCACACACACACACACATATAAATATATATGTGTGTGTGTGTGTGGCTTTCGACTCTTAACTTTTCTCCAAACCAAGCTTCTACTCATACAAATAAATTAATATTTCCCATTTATTCAGGATTTTTAAAAAAATTCTCAAAGCACTTGAATTACATAATTGTAAATGCGCTATGAAGTAATGTTTATTGAACAAAGGATTTTATTTAGTTTTTTAGGGCGATATTCACATTGATGTTTTGATCTTTGGCTTTTTATTTGACCAATAGTGCAAAGAATTTCGGCATTGACTTGTGCAGTAAATATTTAGTTTTGTCAATGTTGATAACAGCATGAAAGTAAATGTAGTCATGTTGGTTTTTCTTTTTGTGAACCTCTTGATAAAAGATAATCCTTTCATATTGAGCTAAGGCAAAGAAAAAGTGTAATTTTAGATTTTTAATGTGAATTGAAATTTATGTTGGATAAATCCATATGAAATTTAGATATCAATTCAGAAACTGCTATTCATATATATCATAGCTGCATGATGCCAAGTAAAATGCTCATACTGTGAACTGGAGAAATGAGCTGTCATCTCTCAGGACACCTGCCTCTTCCTCCAGAACCTACTACGTACCCATTCAAATGTGTACATTTTATTTGTTGCATCCTGGCTTTTTAAAACTTCTCTATTTTCTGTTGTCACTTCCTTTTTTCTTTTTTTTTTATAAAATCTATCTTTATTAAATTTTCAGTCTTAAATATCATTCTTGTTTCTAAAATGTTTTTAATATTTTTATTTTCTAAGCTCTTAAATTCTTTTGAAATATGCAATATATATTGAGTACTTCTAAATCCAGATGTTAGATTTAAAAATGTGAATAATGAAGCAGATTTATTTTGTCTATTTATTCATTTATTTATTATCCTCTTATTTTTCCAGACTATTTTATTAGTGATGTGACTCTGCGAGCTTTTTTTATCTTTCAAAGTTGAAATTATTTTAAGTGCAGTTTTTTTACAGATACAAAGATCTCTTCATATTAATAGAATAATAAATCATAGAAAATGAAATTTGGCAGAAAATTATTACTTAGATATTAGATGACTAAAAATGAGTTCAAAATTTTAATTAGAAATTTAATTTAAAAATAAAGACATGATTTTAAGATATTTCTGCATATGATCTATGCATATTACCACATTAAAAAAATTATTCTTACATTGTTTTAAAGATTAGAAAAATAGTTGCATTTTAACTATACAAATTTTGCTAGGATATATGCATTTTTATTACTGTTATTTTGTTGAAATAACTTTTGAAATGTCGAAATTATTTTTATACTGTTTTCAAAGGTTTAAAAAATGTAATTAACTCTGCTAATTTTTCTTTTATTCATTAAATTTTGTTATTTTTGAAACATGTTTAGACAATTTATAACAGTGATTTTTACTCTAAAAATATTCAAAACAGTATCTGTTACTGTTATTATAAGGAAATGCTTTCTTTGTTTTAATTTTAAAGCTTTTACTTTTTGTGTAAGATTCTTCACTTGATAAGTGCTGTTAAATTTCTAGGCAGTGCAATATTTCTATGTTTCAAAAAAAAAAAAAATGCCTCCTAAAATATATCTGTTTTTTCTTTTACCATTTTGCTTCTAACTGTAACTGGTGTGTGTTTAACTTCATGAATTTGATCCATTTATTGAAAAAAACGAAATTGTTAAATTGTTTTAATTTCTTCATAAAATACAAAGGACTATTAAAGTTAAAATAAGATTTCGTTTATTTTTGCCACTTAGGTTTAAAAATAGATTTTTATTTTTCAATGCATAAAATATTTTTAAAGAACTTTATTAAATTTCTGAAATAAGCTAAAAGGTCATTTTTTTATAATTTGATTGATTTCTAAATGGCAACATGGCATTATTCTCTTATCAATTTTGTGTCAGTTTTGCCAATTTAATTCCAGTAGTCATCCTGGAATAGTTTTATCTTTTAGCTTTATAAGCTGTATGTAAAATATTCTATATTGCTAAAGAATTGTTAACTTGTACAGGAGGAAATTTACAAATTTTTATATCCTATTATATCAAATATTTGTTTCTTCAGTTTTAAATATATAATACCTAATTTTTAGTCATGCTGTTTCTACATCAATGTAAAAATTTTCAGATATGATATTTCTATCAAAATTAACAGGCAGTTTGTTAATTTTAAGAAATTTTATTAACAAATTTTTATTGTTAATTGTATAAAATGTACTTATTTTTGCCGATAGTTTGTTTCATACCTACGATTCTGTTTTTTGTCAAATCTAAAAAGGCATCACTTGTTTTATATTAGAAGGCATTGTGCAGATACTGCAATAAATATTTTTTTAAAAAATAAATAAACTTTTAAAATTATTTTTTAAATAAATTTTAAGAGAACCTTTGCATTATAAGACAGAAAACATGCTATGATTAGAAGATATACAAGCTTCTTTTGCATGCATGTACAAAGTTGCCTAAATTTTTTGGCTAAAGCACATGGAAAATACTTAATTTCCCACTGTGCACCCCTATATAAAGGATTTCTTCCATGCTTCCAGTTTCTTTTAAGATTATTAATTGCTAGTGGATTTTTTTTTTATTTCAAAAAAATTATAGAAATTAAAGTTATCCTAATAAGTTTGTAGCAAAATTAATTACTATTAGAACAGAAATCCAGAGTATGCATGATATTTCAAAGTGAAAGATTATTGACTGAAATTTGTACTGCGTTGAGGAACCTTCATATGAAAGTTTTCAAATCTAAAATGAATGGCTTTTTACAAATTGTTTTATGTTGCTAAAAATCTTTTATATTTGATAATGCATTAATTTGAACCAGCAAACTCAAATTTCAGTCATGCCACTCTAATGATTTCTGCTGAATAATTTTTCTTATTTTCAGCTGCGAAGATGCATGTTCCAAGTATTTATTCAAGGATTTGTGTCGTTTTTTTGTGGGCCTATAAATTTTTTAAACGTAATATACCATTAAGAAAATTGCATTTATGCTACAAAAAAAGGATATTCACATGAAAGCAATAAATATAAAATATAATAGAATAGTTTTTACGTGTATATCACATTTCATTTTCCACATTTAAAGCTTATTACTCTTTAAAAGTTGGGAGAAAATACATGATTTGCCTTTAAATGATTATTTATTAATAGCAAAAAATTATATAATTAAATTTGAAATAAAATTCATTTGCAATTTCTTTCTTAGCAACATGGTGCTAAAATGTGAATGGTTGCATCAAACTTTCAAAAACCAGATATATATATTTTCTGATAAGAAAATGGTACAAGTTCATGAATTCCCATTGTCACCTTCTAGATAATTTTGAATCCAACTTTTATAAAGTTTGAATTTTTCCAATAAAAACATGATTTTTTAAAAGTCTTCAAAGGCTCAATATGTATCCTTCCCAGATAAACTGAAAGAATAGATTAAAAAAATAGATTTATAGCAGCTCTGGAAAACAAAAAAGTTTATCAAAAATATCATAGTAATCCCTTATTTGAATAGATGCATGTACGCCATCAGCCCATATACAGAATTATTTACAAGATTTGAATATCTTTATTTTAAAATATTTATATAACCTTTGTTGATATTTGAATGCTTTTTTGTCTCTTAACTGTGCCATTTATAGATTATTTCAGGTCTGCTGATATTTTTTCCATGAAGATTCGAAGTAGACATGTTCTTTTGGAAATAATAATTGACATTTTTATTTCTCTAGAATTCTTTAATAACATTTGGTTAGTAATAAAGCTTTCAAGCTTAAGAAATTATAAAATTTGGAAAACATATCAAACAAATATTTGAAAAAAGCTTTTCTTTTTCTATATTAGCTTTATTACTGGTTATTTATTTGTAACTGTGTCTCATTTCACTTGATTAATAGCAACAATTAAGATATTGAATAGAGGGAATGTAAAGGAAATTTTTAAATGAATCACATCCTTATAGAAGTAAGCAAGTAATTTCATTTTCACTAACGTATGTTACATTACTGATGCTCCACTTTTGAAGGTTTAAAATTCTGGAGTGGGAATTTTAAAAACACAGTTTTTGGATTTTTTTTTCCCCCATACGTGCTTAATTTTGACTGGTAGAATTGCATTTAAGAATTTATTTAAAAAGCAAATATCAATTACATTATATTCTTGGCATTTATAAATTAAGCAGCATTTATAAATGTGTGTGTGCACATTTTTGAGATTGTAATAGGAAGGTTTGACGTCATTTATATCTTGGAAAATATAAATGATCTCTTTCCATCAATTTGGATAATTTATTTAAATTTTTATTTTCTGTTGTAAGAGCGAATTTTAACTATTAGTTAATTCCTTCAAAACTCCAATAGTGGCTTCTTAAATCATTGCTTTGTGGATGTAATGAAATTTTAAATTTGGAATTTTATCAAACCTTTTTCATAGAATTTTTCATTTATAAATAGCAGTTTGTATTTTATCATCATATATGTTGAAATAATGAGAGAATCTAAAATATGCACATTAACCTTAATGTTAAAATTTATTACAATTAAAGCATCACCAAGTTATACCATCATTATGAAAAATGTGTACTTTTATGCTGTATACTTCTCGGATTAGACTTGAGTGATGAAAAGCAATGCCTTGACTTTAAGTGACATCTAATGTGTAGACAAATTGTTGTAAGACACTAGAGCAGTTAAGTAGTTGTGAAATTCCCATGACTTTGATCAGGGTTGTTTCCTATAGGATGAACAATTATAATCTCTTTTCCTGCTTTTATTGAAATTTCTTAAGTCAAGATTATTGAAACTTAAGAATCAGTCTAGATCAGTGGTTCTCAAAGTTTACTGGACTCCAACCCATCTAACAAAAACTTAAAAATTTCCGACTCACCTATTGTCTGCTTTAGAGAATAAGATATATAAATAATGGTAATGCTCTGTTGTGAATTGCAAAACTACTTAAATTGTACTGTTCCAAAAAAATCACCATGGAAAAGTGTTACCAATGTCAATGAATACAGCTGTTCAAATAATAAGAAAAAAAGAACTTAAATATTTTTTTATATAATACTAAAATAACCTACAAATAGTTTATTTCAATTAGAAGGATCTATTTATCTATTTTTTGTCATTACAGTTTTAGCATCAATTACTTTTTATAGCAGTGAGTTTAATATGTCCAATTTATTTCTGTATTAAATTTTAATGCTGACCAAAGCTTGAAATTCCGGCCTCACATAGATATGAGGTAGTGAAGGGGAGCATGACTTTCATAACTTCATCAAACAGTTGAGGATAGTTCCCAAGTATTGAGAGCCAAAATTTCATTAATTGCTTGTGATGAGAAATATTTTTCACTAATGTTTCTTCTGATAAATCAATGAGCTCTTCACTTGCTTTTGTCAACATATTAGTTGATAGTTTGTCCTGAAATGGGTTGCAAATCCAATTCGATATTTCAAGCTTTTTCATATCTTCTCAGAAAGAAGTGTAAAAGTTATTTCTGTGTTATTGGATAGTCATATGCACTCATTTTCCTTTACTTCTTTTTTGCCACATTTTAGGGTCCGCTCAATATTTGCTTGTGATCCATAGTTTGGGAAGGTTACTAGGCTAATAATTGAAATATTGGAAGTATATTCTTCTTGTTCATTATATAATTATTCAGGACTGGAAGAGTCTTAACATAATAAAAAAATAAGACATAATAGAAAATAAAGATCGGTTATTTGCATTTCCACATTGGACATGTCAAATGTTTTACCATTTAAGAAGTAACACACATTTTACCAAATGTATAAGAAATAATAATAATGAATGAGAAATTTACTTCTCACCTATTCTTATTTCAGAGTTTTAGTTTTTTTTATTTTCTATGAAGTTTCGGTAAATCTTTTGCCATTATAGATTTATGGGGAGGATTAATGAATTCGATTCAGTCAATCTTTTACTACAAGAAAAAATAATTCTTAAAAAAAATCCTATAATTTATTTTTTAACATCCTTAAATTCTGAACAATGCATTATTCAAAAATAATTAATGAGATCATATAAAGCATTCAAGGTTATTTGATTGGATCAGGAATACAAGTTATTATTTTTAGTTTTAACCGAATTGAAACTGGAGAATTAGATTTAGTGAGCTGACATTTTCTCCTAAGAAAAATTATGGTTTAATTGAAACAGTTTTTAAGAATATTAAGCTAAAGAGCTCTTTGAGAAAGGTTGTACTGAAAAGTAAGATTTTGTTTGTGGTTAGTTGGAAATTATTTTATTCTTTTTAAATATAAAAGGATTTTTGAACGGTGTGCCAATCTTTTTGATTGTATTGTTGATAGGTATCCATAAAACATTGGAATTTTCAATTAAATTTCCATCAAAAACTACGAGTGACAAATTCTCCAAAATAGTTTATAATTGTCCAATTGAAGTACATTTAATTCTACATCGAAGGAATATACCATATTTCTAAAGTTGGTAGAAGTGTTTAAATACAATTTTTTTTAACAATAGTAACATATTTCGAATTTTGCTTTTCAATTTTGTAATTAAATATCAAAATGATAGTGCTTTCAGAGATTGTATATAAAATCTTATAGATCTAATCTTGTTCGTAAATATAGTGCTTATGTTTTACACAAAGTGTTGCCTACTTTGAGTTAGTACACAAACTATTAATAAATTTATGTAAATCAGTAGTTTTGAAAATAAAAAAAAAATCAGTTATATCAATTCTTCAACAGCTTCTTTGTCAAATAGATCACATTATTACCCCAGTTTGATCTGTTAAAATTTACTTTTCTTTCTTTCTCTCTCTCTCTCTCTTTCTCCCTCTCTTTTGGATAATTTTTAGCTCATATTTCTAAGTAGTTTTTGTGGGGAATGATTGGCTATTAATATGAAAGGGAGAATTTTCTACTTTATTTTTTCAGTCCTTTTGTGTCAGTTGTGCAATAATTAATATGGGTGGAATATTCCTTCATGAACGTAGTTGAGTTGCTTCTTCAGTAAAGAGAGGTGATTTAAATTATTTTGTACTATAGATATAATAAATATTGTAGAGAACTTCATGTATTTAAAAGAATTCAAAAAAGTGTGTGACATACAAGGCAGTTGTGAATTTCTCTTCTGCAACATTTAATTGAATAAGCATGAATATAATTAATTTTTGTCTACTTCAATCGCTTTTCCTCTACATCTTAATCACAATTCTAGATAATTCTATTTTCCTCAGTCTAAAAATGGCTGGGTCAATTCATCTGCTGAAATAATTTAGAATTAATATTACCTTACTAGCAGTAGCTGAAACAATAAGAAGTTTGTCTTCTACTGTAAAATCACTATCAAATAGACAAATATTTTTATGATAGGAAATAAGTTGGTTTATAAGAAAAATATTTTTTTTTTAATTCTTATAAATTAACAATTTGCACTGCTCTGTCATGTAGTTCCATCACATAGGTAGAGCCTTATATGAGTACCATACAGTTTTGCTAGAGCTTTCTTTATCAAAATTGCTATTAAAAGTATTTCCCATGCTTCAGTTGCGGCCTTATGGCAGTTTACTCCTTCAACTCTATTAGTTATTCAACTAGTTATTTCAATTCTTAGCGGTGTTTTAAATTCTTCCCAGGTATGAATGGATTGTTGCAAAGGAACCCATTTGAAAAATTCTAGTAGTCCAATATTTCATATTGTCAAGTGGTACTAATTCTTTATGTTTCTTAACAAAATTTCTTCACGTTTAAAAACCCTGCTTAACTGTAGACTTATTTGTGAACAATTTAGCCTTTGTGCTATCAAAGGTCCATCATGCATACATTTCAATAGTCATCAGTGTTTAACTATCATATCAGAACAGGATTTTATTCGATTTATTTGCATTTAAAAGAATTTGTAAAAAAATTTCACATTCATGAGGCATTAAGTGGAACTTAGTCAAATACATTTAATAAACATAAAGTGCATGATTTTTGCATTCAAAAAATGGTTGGTTGTTTGATATCAGTTAGCATTTCTTCTATAATTAGAGGCTGCTTTTCTTCTAATGGATTTCATATCCAAAATGTTTTTACAGGTTATATTATAAAAATGTGTTATACAAAATATTGCAGTTTTTTTGTTTTTTTTTTAATAAGGCACTAATTTGATGATGAATGTTATGTTCTTTGATTTAAGTGCTAGTAAAATATTTTGAAATATTTGTTGCTTGTGAATTTCTGATAGAGAAAATCAAATTTTGTAGTTTTCAGAACATTTACATGTAAAAGACAGCAGAAATTTTATTTCCTATAGTAATTATTTCATTTTGATTATGGCTGTTTTAATATTCCCTTTTCACCATATGAATCTTGTTTTGTCTGTTTAAATAGGATTAACCTTATAAAATATCCACCCATATGAAAGCTCATGTACTTTCAATAAATTATGTTTGGGTACAAAATTTTGGTTTCATTCTTAATTTTGAAATTACTAAATCACCATAAAAAAAATTTTGTACACCTTTCCGTTTCTTGTATTTGAGCTGTGGACTTTTTCCTTTCCAACATTTAAATGTTGCTATTAGTATATTCTCTTTGAAATCTATATGGAATAAACTATTGGCCTAAATAATAATTTTTGTCTTTTCATCTCTGGTCTGAAATTTTGTTCTTTTCTGGACTATAATTTTTTAGATTTGTAAAATTCTTATGTAATAAAGCTGGAATCAGTCTACGATCTTTTACTTTTGGGCCATAACAGTTTAATCAGATCTTTTGAATGAATTAGATTTTCACTTCAGATTGTAAGCTCCATTTTCATAAAGTTATTGAAAACTTGGAAGTTTTCATTTTCTTCCATGAAATTTAAAAAAAAAAAACCAATTAATATATTTTTACTAACTGAAACAGTATTATTGATTCCATGATCATCTATGTCTGAAGTTTTGGATGTGAATGGCTTCATAATTCATTCATCATGCTATTTAAAGTATTTAAATCTAGCTGGGCTCTTAAAATAATTGGATATTGAGGTAAGTTTTGTATTTAATTATGATTTATCTATCAGCTATTTCTTTTTATAATATTGTATTCATTTTATATCGATATCTTCATTTAATATGAATTTTTAAAAAATTGATCAGCTTTTTGAAAGGGAGCAAGGAAATATTACTTTTATGATCGTTTTTTAAATGTTAGTATGGCAGTGCTAAATATTTTCGATTGAAATATCTGTCAAAATGAATAAATTTAACTAAAATAGTTCAATTATTTGAATGAGGTTTTTTTTTAATTGAATGGGTTTTTTTTCTATAAATTTGAACTATAATATGAAACACTTGTTTTTAAAAGGTGTGAAATATTACAAATATTTTCATCCAATTGGAATTGTTAATCCCTGTTGATTGATATTTGAATATTCTTTCTAAAAATGAAAGACAATTAATGAATAAGTTGCTTTAATTTTAATCATTGTGTCGAAGTTTTTCCAGTTTTAACTTATAAATATATCACATTTGTTATGCAAAAATAATAATAATAATCACATTTTTTTTCACTTATGATTTCTAATTCTCGATGACAAAAACAGTTTGAGTGCACCTTGTAAAAGATTTCAAAAAATATATTTGCATTTGGAAGTATGCAAAATAATTTTGAAAATGTGTGGCTAGAAAGAAAGAAATTTCAATTTATTTCACCATAAGAAGACATAATTTTTACTCAGGGATAAGTAAGGATAAAAAGTCATACCAATGTACATTATGACACAAGACCAAAGTATTATCTGTTACCCTCTGTGCTTTAAAGATACAAATAGGCATAACTTTGACATTTGCAAATACAGTAAAAGGAATCTTTGTAACTTGGAAAGGGTTACCAAGGGGTTTGAAATTTTTATCCCTTCGTTCTAATCATGTAAAGTGCACTAGTCATCAAATTGTTTATAGAGTATATGTTGGAACTAATTAATTTTTGTAAAAAAAGAGATTTTGACCAGAAAATAATAGGTCATTTTTAAATGAAAGAACATGGGCTAAGTCAAAATTATGAGATCATTACTCTTATATATGGGTTAAACTTGGGCTTTTTCAAAAGTGTGCACCTTTATAATATATTGCTGATTATTAAGATTTGACGATTATACTATATTTCATTTTACTTTCAATTTGCAACTAGTGAGCAGTTGATCATAAGATCCTAGAAGCCTTCTTTTGACAGGCTTTTTCGCAATTTTAATTAGATTCATTTTCCATTTTATTTTAAATTGTTAATTAAAGTATCAAAAATTTATAGTTGTAATAAAAAGATATGATTTGAATCTAGCTATATTTCCAAATAAGTATGTTTTTGTAGTTTATTTTTATTAACTTCTTACATATGCTGTTACAAATTTATGTACTATTTATTGGTTTGTTTCAATATAATTGATTGCATTTTCTCTTTTTATTTAAATGTATATTGTTTTGTATTCCTTAACCTGTAAATTAAATCAGTACTATACAATATCAAATCTTTTCATTTCCCCTTCTCCCTTCATTTAAAAATGCAGCAAGATTGATATTTTAAATATTAAAAATGGTCAACATTAAACAGAATGTTTTTATGGTATAAACATTTTTATGCAGTCTGTTTGCTTTTAGTGTTATTATTATTATTATTTAAAGAAAATTTGCTTGGAAAGTCATATGAAAAGAAAATTATGAAATGAATTTATATAAATTCAGAATTGTGAAAAAGTTTCTTTTAGGATTTATATCTTTCTCAAGAAGTATTTATTTCCTTTATTAGTTCGAATTTAATTATTCTTAGCTTTTTTAAAAATCTGTTTTGCTTGATAAATCTTACTTTGAGTATTGTGTACATATTTATAATTGTTAATATTCAAAACTTTATCATATTTTTTAAAGTAAAATTTTACTTGAAATTGGGGCTGCTAGTTACATAGGTGCAACAACATCTAAATTTGATCAGTTATCTTTTTACGAAGGTTTGCTGCATTTATGAATTTGAAAGAGTCTTGGATTATCAACTTTTTTTCCTCTGGAAACTTTGGTCGTGTACCTGTTTCTGCTGCTTTTTATCCGAAACTAAACAAATTTTTTGTAGTTTGGAAGATATATGTTATGTATTATTTATATGTATTTGTTAGATAATTGTCATATCTTTTTTCAAGAAATGCACTATTTTTTAATAAGATAAAAATATGTGTGGTTACTTTTAAACTTCTAAGATTTAATTTGCTCCAAAATATTTAAACTGTCTCACATTTTAACCTTATTGGAATTTTTGTATAGGCAAAGAAAATTATTTGGTATCTATTTCTGCTGATTAAAATTTAAGCAAATGATAGCTATTTCAAAATATATTGAAATTTTATTTAAAAATCTCATTTTTATAGAAATATAAATTTAGCTGCATTGAAAAATCTTTTTGAAATCAAAACAATTTTTAAGTGATATTTGAATTTTTAATTTTCATATGTTCCTTACTTGGAAGTGATATAGAAGGGCTTATATTTCAAATTACCTGATAAACAAAAACTTTTAAGCTTTCTATTTTATAGAATAGATAAATTATCCTTGTTTCCAATTCCAAATGAATAAAGCTGCTTTGCTAAAATATATCTGTATATTTATTGCTTTTAGCTACAGAAAAAATATATTTCAGATTTTTAATGTATGTATATTTCCAATGAATATATAACCATCATGGTATATTTAAAAAAATTAATTCTAAAAATTCTGCCTTATAAATTACCACAGTCTGTAAAAAGATCCTGTTTGTATATAATAATCACCATAATTGCTAATATATTAAGACAGATTTTATTTATATATTTGGATATACCATCATATGAATGTATATCAAAGAGTACTTCCAAATTAGTCTGTTGAGATTTTAATGTTATATGCCGGTTACTATTGTTGAATAAGTTTGCAAACTGTGCTTCGATGCACAGTTTTGGCTTAGAGAAAATAACATGATAAAAAATATTGTACACTATCATTGAGTTTGCTATCTGGGAAGTGGAATGGATATTCTTTTTATTTATGTACATTTCCTTACTGCTTTTCTTATATACATTTTTGCACATTGTAAAAATTATTTGATAATTTCCTTGATGGAATACCTAAATACGAAATTCTCTGAGTGAAAATAAAAGGAATTTAACTTCTATAAAAATTGTATAAAAATTTTTAATGAAAATTTATTCTTATAATTTTTTTTTCAAATAATATTTGTTTTTTTGATAACTATTTTAAACTGGCTGAATTTTCCATGTTTCTCAATTGCTAATTTTTCAATTATTTCACTGCAGGAAGTAATTTAATGCAATGAAATAAAAGCTGGAGATTATCTATTTTTTCTCATAGTTTTATTTTCATATGACTTTAATTTTCATTATTTAGAGGAGTTTGATATAGAATCCTTGATGTTTAAAGCAATTCTTATAGCTAAAGATGTCTAATCAAATCTAAATCCAGTAATGCTTCAAAAAATATTTCTCAAAGACTGAAACGTATTATTTGTCCAAAATAACAGTAGTATCCCTTCAGGTGCTTCAAATGTTTAATCAATTTAATAATCTTTTGTTTACTCTTATATAGTGTAGAAAATTGAAGAAATATTTTGAACCTCTTCCCATAGCCCTATGGGATCCAAAATATATGGTTTTGGTATCAAGGCACACATCCAATTTCATATATCTGGCTTATTGTGTATTACAGTTACCATGTCCATATACATGTATTTAGAATAATGATCATATATTAAATCCATTCATCTGCCTTGTTATGAGCTATTTGAGCAAATAGAATGGTAGATACTCAATATTTCTATGGAGCTAGTACAGATTTTCTACTAATCTAAATTTCTTGTAATAAAATTACATGCCAGAATTCATCTATAACTTGTTATGTTTTTGAATTATTGTGTTCCTAAACATATTAATAGATATATTGATAGACAAAAAAATTGCAATCAAAATGTACAAGATATTTATCTATTTCTGGTTCAAGAATGATATATTAAATTTTATATTCCTACCATGGGTTCCCCCCCCCCCCATTATACTCACAGACAATTTTTTGTGAATTTAGGACAGTCAATCGTTAAAATCTTGAGGTTTTTTTTGCAGTTGTAATTTTCTCTTTGTACTGATAGGAAAAAATAGCTTTTAATTTTTACTACACAAAAATTCTTCACTTCACTTGTAAGATATAGGATTTTTTGCATTTAAAAATTTTTTTAAAAATTCTTTTTAAATTAAAAAAATTAAACCGTGCATTGACAAAGCAAATTTATGAAATGGTGTAAATGTTTACTCCTTTCTCAATTTTTTTTCCCTTCAAAAAAGAAAAACAACCTATAAAGTATAGTTATTTTCTGCTATTTGTTAAGAAAAATAACGGAAACAAACAAAACTTTAAAAATTCAAGACAGGATAGACCAGTGAAAGGGAAAAGGGATGCCAGTTTGTGATTTTTCCTCTTGTTTGGAATAGATTGATCGTGGTGCATCCACGTTCCTTCCAGTCCATAAGACAGTTTGTTTCTATTTTAATGGGCCTTTCAGTTTTCATTAAACATGGATAATTTACTACTGAAAATGTGGCAGCCAATAAATAAATAAATTTGACACTTTGCAAAACTTCTGCGAGAATTCCCCCACCCCCTCTCTTCTGTCTTTTTATCTGTGTTTATAGAGTGTCGCTGATTAAGAAATGGCTAAATATGAATTCAGTCATAGTCACTATTTTTCTGGAAGAAAAATTCATTAAACGTTACAAAATAAGCTAATAATAATGTTTTGAAGTAAAGTTGAATCCATTTCAGCCACTCACAAGTTGTAGTTGCATAATACTTTTTCAAATTTTATTCTTTTGTTATTTGTATTTTATTTATTTTTACATTTGATTCTTTCCCCTGGGTTAATGCAGCATTTCCCCCCCCCCTTTCAAATCTATTATAAATTTCTTTAGCAAAAATTAGTCATTGATAAATGGTGTGATCATCATCAAAAAATGAATTTTTTAAATTTGTATCATCAAAATCTGGGCAAGAAGGGGGATTTTAATTGGACTTATATGTTTTGCAGATATATATTTTTTTAATCTTTAAAAATAACTTGTTGGGTAATTGGTGATAGCAGTTTCATAATTGAAAATTTTATCTATATAAAATATTTTTTAAAAAATATTAATTTATAATTGTGTATTTGTTTATTTTGGTTTCAGAAGGACTATTTAAGAATCCAAGGTGGGTAATCACTGTTTTAAAATGATTGGATGAAATCTAAAATTCTATAACTTCAAAGCGGTCTGAAGAACGGAAGCAATTCAATTTAAAAGTAAGTTTTTTAAAAGAGAATCTAATTTTTAATTGTACTGTAACATAACTTTTTTTGCTATCACAAGCATAAAAATATGAACAAATTCGTATTTTTACTTAAAAATAGCAGTCATTACATGCAGTTTCAAAATTACAGAAGTTTGAAAAATCTCTATGTTTTATAAAGATTAATGTATTTGTATTGATGCTCTACAGGCCAACTAAATTTTTGACATTTTGCAGTGATAAATTCAAACTATGTTATTGTTCAAAAAATAAAAACATTGTTTCAAAATTATAAAAAAAAATGTCTTTTTATTGATGTCAATTTAATAGTCATATAATTTTTTTTCTTTATTTTTGATAATTTTTTTTCCTATTATTGATTACATTGTTGCATTAAAATTCTAACAATCATAATTTTTTTTGTCAAATTTTATCCTTGAATATTTTTTATAGTGAAATCTAAGGGTTGATTCTGTTTTATATCCTTATAATTAACTAGTCAAATAAAAAAGTGATTTATAATACCTTGAAATTTAAAATGATCAATTATACTTTTGCATTTTTATTAGTACTATGATGTCATATTTGTAAAAGTAGAGCAAAGTATGGAAAGATATTGATATTTTTCACTGTTTAAATCAACAAATTTGTTTCAAAAATTATGTGTGAATACAAGAAAACTATCTTTGCTCTGTTGACATCACACAAACTTATTCACTTTTATGTGTTATTTTATCTTAATCTTTGTTTTTAAAAAATCTGTTAAAAGTGAAAATTTTGGTGGTTAATATAGCTGTAATATTTACATTAACTAATCAAAAGATCCTTACATTTCTGATCAAATGAAATCGTTGCAACAATAATGATAAAGAACTTTTTTTTTTTTTTTTTTTAAGGTTTGCCAAGCGATGTGAAGTGGATACAGTTTTCTCTTTTTAGGAATATGGAGTTAGTTGTTTTAGTAAATTAAGTGAAAAATTTGAAAGATTTGCCAAAAAATAAATGTAGCAAGTGCATTTAATAAGTAAGTCTCCCCCCCCCCCCTTCTTCTGTTGTCTTTTCACTGCCTACTTGTATTATATGGTGAATAATTATGCAGAATTTATCCATAAATCCGATTTTGTGCAAAATTTTGCTTCAAATCTTTTAAAATGTTGGGTAATAATGTAAATAAATGGGTTCATTCTTTCTGTAGCATGACATAAGTTTAGTGTTGTAAAATATTTTATTCCTTATTTAAATTTTAACAGCAGCTTGGTTTATAATATTCAACTTATGTTGTAGAATATTATAAAACAAGTATTGCAACTGAAGAAATATAGCCCATTGACGGGAAAGATATTTAAATTAAGAGTATTGCTTTTGGAAATATAGATATTAATGCAAAATTAGAAGAAGAAAAAATCTCAGTTTATTATTATTTTCTTCTAGAAATTTTATAAATCATGTGGTCAAATCTTGAGTTTTAAAGGCTTCTGGTGATTTTAATTTTTAATAGTGGAGAAAATTCTTGTAGTTTATAAAGAACTCTTGATTATTTTATTAATAATCATTGTTTTTAGTGTGTTCATCTCAAAAATTTATAAATGTTAAGATTTTTAATGTTTATATAATGTTAAATTTATGCAAATTATTTTATTTCTATTTTGACTTTGTTCAATCAATATGTTGCAAATTAATTCCCAAGTAGGTGCAGCTATTTTATTATGTCTGTATTAAGTACGATCTTAAAAAATTAGTTTAAATTAATGCCAGAAAATTGTGTGAGTACACTATTATTATCTGTCCAGAAGTAGAAACAACTGCTTATGCTTTATCATCCATTTTCAACCTAATATTATGTTTCAGTTTATGATATTTGGTAAGAGAATTTACTATATTGAAAAGTTTTTAATTTTATATGTAATTAATATTTTGAATTTAAACATTTTGCAGAACTTATCAGTTGCAAGATTTAAATTCTGGTAACTAATGTAAAAATGTCAGTTTGATAAAATTACTTTTTGTATACATTGAAAATGTATTTACAAATATTTTCAATTGTATGCTATGTTTTTTTTTTTAACACACTAATACATTCTTCATGTTTTCCAGAGGAGCAGCTATTTCTATAATGTGAAATATATCGGTAAGATTAACATATAATGTAGACGGAATTTCAAAATTTTGTATACAAATGTCATAGATGTTCTATGTGACTTCCCTTGGTCACATAGACAATATCCAGGCAGTCGTCCATTTCATGCTATTCATTCTGCAACATGTCTGCAGTCACTGATGCAGGAGCATTACAAATGTTTACTTTGAACTTTTCAATTATTTTGCAAAGGAGAAATTTAGAATTTCTGCCTACATTGTGTGTTAATTGATGAATTCTTCTTCATTAAATAATTATGGTCTTTTGTGCTATATTCATTTTGAATTACCCTGTATATTAGCTTGTATTAATTATTTTTACAGATATTTTTAAAATAATATATATATATATATATAAATCAAACATTATATTGATATTTTTTATGGGTAACTGTAAAAAATTATATTAGCTAAATAAATTCTTTTTTAAAAAAGTTATATGTGTTTTGGTTTTAGAATCATTATCTCTGTTTACTATATAATGTACTGTTTAAAGCATTTGACAATTTGAATTAGGTCATGGTACCTTAGAGTCATGGTGGTCTAGTTGTAAATTTTTCTTAGAAACTTGATTACATTAGATATTCTGCCTTTTTGCTAATTCTTTTGTTTCAAAGCATTTGCAAAATATTTGTTCTTGAAAAATTGGATAATTTTGGGAGAGGCTTATGTTATTAGTTATGTGGCATTGGCTCAAAGTTATGAAATATGCTTTAAAATGGCTTTAATTTCATAATTCATGAAATATAGTGTGGAATATGTTCAAAAAATTTGTTTTTGAAATTTGTTAGAGTTAAAACGTTTTTGTATATATTCATTTTACAGTTTTGGAGCTACATCAAGCTGCAAGATATATTCCATTAATGATATTGTGGATTTCAAAGATCAAGTCATGAAGTTTTTTATATGTAATATGGTATTCGTATGATTGCATTTTCAACTTATTATTGATTTTGTGTAAAATGATATGAAATGTATAATTCTTTGAAAATAAAGATTTCTTGTTCGATTTTAAAACTGTGTCTTGATCTCTTTGATGGGGTACCTTTTGATATGAATCCCAAGAATGAAGACATCTTGTTTCCTTTATCAAACCACACATTATTAATTATCAGAAATAACACAAAAAATTTGTCCTAATTAAATAATTTAATTTTTTTATACAGAACTTTTTTTTCTTTGTTTATGCAAGTTAGAATCAAAAATAATATTTTGAAGGGGGAAAAAATTGGAATTTTTTTGTTGATTGAAAATTGTTTATATTTGGGGAAGAAGTAAAAACCAGAGCTGTGAATATAAATATTTGAAAATCTAACCTATGAAGGTCAAATTGAATGTTATGAGCAAGTATCCAAAATACAATACATAAAATTATTGATAAGTGTTATTCCATATCATTCAAGTTTATACTAAAATGGATGATCAAACCTACTGATTTTGGTGACATTTTGTATACTTGCTGAGCTTACACCAGTTTTGAAATAACAAATTTTGGTATTTGTACATGGGTTGGAAAATTGCTAATTTTCAACCTTCTGATGGCCAAGTTATTTTTATCTAATGTCTGATGAATTATCTTTTAAGATCAATTTAAAAGTTTTTGTATTGCTTCAAAATATTTATTTGTGTTATTTTAAGAATTCATTTGTAAATATTGAATAGTTGACTTTTAAATGATCTTGGAAATTAAAAAAGATGACTATATATCCGAGAGACTCACCAATTTTACTCATTTCTAGCATTTTTAAATTTCTATGAGTTGAATTGATTTCATTCAGTTTAAAATAATGTTTCTCTTATCATTAAAAAAATATTTATGCAGTTCATGCAAAATGTTCCATTAAAAGAAACTATAAAGTGACTTTTAACATAACAAAATGGGTAGTTACCTGGAGTTTTTTTTTTCCAGGTAGGAGTTTATTGTTTTAAATAATTTAAATTTTAGAAGTTCAAAATGGGAATAAATATCATGGTGTTTTATTTCTAAGTTAAAATTGAGCTTTATTTTTACAAACTGTTACAATTTAAATGGGCTAGCATCATTATATATTTTCAAATAAAATATAACACAAGACCATTTGAGCTGTGAATAATAGTATTTTAATTATTAATAATATTACTCATTGTTATATTTAAGGATAACCACTATTTATAGAAAACAAGATATTTTTAGTGCAAATGAATTTTTATTTTTAATCTTTTATTTGAGGTTTGCATCATTTGCTATTAACAGCCTTTTTGTATATTAAATGAGATTGCATGAAGAATTTGAATAGAATTCACAGCACATAGAAAAAGCCACTGAAAAGAGTATTGGGAAAAGGACATGGTTAACATAATGAAAAGATGAGGAGGTGTTCTGTGATTAATATTTAAATTTAGGAAAGCATATAAAGGAAATTTGAAAACTATGTATTCTGAACAACAAAGTAATTCTTAAATCATTACTAATAAGGATTTAGTTTAGTTGTATTAACAATTTTAAAGCAACACTAGGGCTATTTTGGGATGGACTTAGTAATTTTGAACCGTGGTCAGATGACGAGGACGGCACTTGAGCTGGCAGTCCCCTCCACAATTTTTCTTATCATACAAGCTGGAAGACCTTTTTTCCGAAGGATTTAACGTGCACCAGACGCGCCTACACGACAGCTCTTCGGTGAAATCGGGTCTGGAACCCGATTGATAAATTTGAATTACTATGAATATATAAAGTTGCTTCCCAGCACAGCTGGTTCTAGCTTGGTAAGAAAGTTTAACCGACAGCTCAATTGGATGCCAGATCAAAGACCCCCCTGGCTTGGCGACAAAATAGATATTAGAATTTTCAAGAATTTTGGCGATAGGTCCTTTAGGAGGACATTTGTAGTTATCTTTCAAATCCTTCTCTGAAGGGAATTATAAAAGGTCGTGGAACCGAGCTGAAGTCGGTCATTTGGGTTCAGTTCAAATTATTATCCGAACCCCTTCTCTGAGCGCTTCGAGCTGCTACTAATAGTGCTGTTTGCTGGAAGTGCTGGTCTTTATTGTTTGTCTCGACTGTACGTTCTTACCTTTATGTTGAATTTGTTACTAGGATCTGTTGACTGCCACCATACACCCGCTAATTGCGAACTGGTTGGCCTTACGGACTTAGTGAAGGAATTATATTATTTTTAAAAAATATTAAAAGTGAAGAAAAAAATGTGCGGAAATGAAACTAAGACAAGGTAGAAACTATGTTTGTAGTTAAATAGTTTTTGGAAGATATGCTCGTCAATTTCCGTAGGTAAGTTGATTAATTTTTATGTCGGACGCCTCTTTCTTGATTTGGTTTTGCCTCATCCTTTCCCGACGAAATGGAATTTTTTATGATACGATTAATTCTCTTGAGCATTTCTAATGATATATTGCTGATCCATCAGTTAACGAAACATCGAATTAAATGCAGCTGTAAAAAAAGTTCAATGAAGCAATCTAAAATTGCATTTGTTCTTATTCCACCGTAGGGTGCGATTTATGTGTCATGTACAAGTGTAGAGAAAGATAGAAAGGCATTATCGTTTCACTTAATTGTGCAATACTCTCTGTTGAAAATGCTTTCATTCCTTTCTCGTTCCTCTTTGATTTCATCCATTGAAAAGCAAATCAATGCGTTGGCATGCGAATTTCACATTCCGTTCCCACTTTTAGACTGATTGATTTACAGCAGCGATCACAACCTATGGCCCGGGTAGCCTTCGAAGTTGGCCCGCGAATGTTGATAATAAAATATGACTAATTTAAAATGAAATGAGGCTTTTCCAAATAAACAGGGGGGGGGGGGGGAATCTGATACGAAAACGATTCTACATCAGAATAAATAATTTATAGTTATTCAGCAAGTTAATTTACTTTTTATTACGCTGCCTTTCAGTTCCCTTCGTGGCTACCTGCGAGTACGAGTTTTCGTACAGAAACTCGCGGACGTGAAAAATTTCCACACATGAAAATGCAGTATGAGAATCATTCAAATTTTTGTAAAGCATTTGATGATCGGTTTTCAGATTTTTAAAAGTGCCAAACAAAAATTGATGCATTTTCTTCTGCATTTTCTGTTGATGTAAATTTAATGGATGAAAGTATGTAGTTAGCCATAATTGATTTACAGAATTCAGATTTTTTCAAAAATCAGTTCAAAGAAAACCAATATTAGAATTTTATAAAGATTTAATTTTATAAAAGAATTTTATAAAGATTAAGATAGTTAATTTTTGTGCTTAAAGCAAAATGCAGTGCATGTGCAACTTTCTTAAAAGCACTTACATTTGTGAGCAAACTTTCTCACTAAGGAATTTAAACAAATCAAAAATAAGTAATAGAATAGCCGATGAGAACCTTTCTGCTGTTCTACGTATTGCCACAACCAATTTTAAGCCCAACATAAAATTAATAAGTCACAGTCCAGTCCCAGCCATCCCCATTCATTTTTACTAATTTTGATTATTAATTTTTTTCTCAAATTTTAAATTGTATTTTATGTGTAATTACCATAAAGTTTTCCTCTGTTATTATATTTCAAGTTTGCCCACTTTTTAGCAGGAATCTTTTTTTAGTGTTTTATTCATTTATTTATTGCATAATGTGTGCATGAGTAAAATAAAGTAATAATTGTAATTCATGCGTATTGTCACAAAAAAACTAGTGTTTTCACGCTTTTAATATGTTTTAACCAGGGGTGTTTGTACTCCGGGGAAACCCCAGAATTCCGGGGATCGTCATTCAAAAGGAAGTAGGAATAATAATGAATTATTTATTTTGATCTGGGTAATTTTGCTTTGAAAGCAGAAAACGCAAGGTCAGTGTGTGTGGTGAAAACTTTTCCTTTCTTTCTCCAAAGGCAGTGATAATGCGTGAAAGGGGGGGGGGGGCTTCTGTTTTGTTCTTTCCTTATTGCGAGTTTTGACTCATTCCCCTGGTTCTCGGACATTCTCTTCTGAATTCTTTTCGGCAAGTAGGCGCGGCAGAAAAAAAGGGAGAGACTTCGTTCGACCAGATGTGCGATCACGTGACTCTGGGTTCAAAGGTCTTATCTCTCCTGGCGTGGTGTAAAATAAGTAAACTCACAAAGGATGCTTTAGCTCGGAAAAAAAGAATGCTAAATGGGTTATTTGTTATGCAAAACAAAACTTTATTGCATATGGCATTATATTCAGCAGTATTGCCAGAGTTCAACACATATTAAATTATTTGAAACAAAAAAAAAAAAAAATCTTCATTTAATACATACTTTTGCTTCATTTAATACATTCCATCGTGTATTGATGTCTGGAAATTCCATTGATGCTTCATTTAATACATCCCATCGTGTATTGATGTATGGAATTGATGTATGGAAATTCCATTGATGCATGGAATGTATACATTCCATACATCAATGCTTCATTTAATACATTCCAGTATTTATAATTTGATGACAAAAAATTTTCTCTTTTTTTTTTTTTTTTTTTTTTTTTTTTTTTTGAAGCCAGAAAATATAGAGTGCACATCTTATAATGGTTTATTAAAGGTTGATGTCACAAATCCAGAATTCCATCTACCTAGCAAAGTAATATTTACTGGTGCAGAAGCTTCCACTCTCCTGAAAAAATTATCAAAAAATCATCCAATAGCAAAAGAATTCCAAATTTCTCTGATGAAAGCTTATACTAATACAGCACAGCATATGAAACAGAAATTACCCCTTAAAAATTCATATTTAATTAGTTTTACAGCATTAGATCCAGAGCTAATAGGTAAAACCAGTACAATATTAGCTTTTGAAAAATTATCATCTTTTATGTCCCATATTTTTAGTGATAATGAAAAGTCTGAAAATGAAATTAAAGTGGAAGCTGAAATAAGGTTATGCCAGATTGATATTGATATCACCAAAAAAATGCTCTACACATCTGATGAAAGTGGAAATCAAGTCAAATGTGCAATTGATAAATATTGGTCTAAAGTTTTTGATTTAAAAGATGATTTCACAAATGATTATAAGTATCCTACATTGGCTAAATTGGTCAAAGCCCGCCTTAGCTGCTTCCATGGCCCATTAGTGGAAAGTGCACTCAACTTAATGGATACACTTGTCACTGACTATAGAACATCTCTTAAGATTGATTCCCTAGATGCAGTGCAGACTATTAAATATGATTTAATGGCTTCTAAAGAAACCTCATGTGAAAAATATGGCTCAAAAAATCCAATTCACAAAGATCTCTCACTGAATATGAACAGAAGTTGGAAAACATAGGACTTAAAAACATGTATTTCAGATGAGTCACCTATAAAAGTCTGAAAACCCTTTTACATTAGCAGAAAAGCAAACTGCTTCTACCTCTGCATGTGCAGTTCTCGAGGAAATTTCTTCAACTGTAAATGAGGAAAATAAATGTCAACCTTCTTGCAATTATGAAGTTCACCACAAAAGAAAGACAAGCCCACAAACATCAGAAGAAAAAAAAAGCAGCAGAAATTAGATAATTTTTTTAAAGAATTAATTCAGATAATTTAAAATATTTACATAAAATGTAGTAGTTTATATATTTGAAAATGTATGGTTAATAATTTTGCAAAAAAAGTAATTCATTGAACTTTTATAATTAGGTCATTCAATACTCCATAATTGTGATTTTTCATTTCTCCCCCCCCCCCATTCTCGAAACTCCAAAATGTCGGTAGTAAATCCGTAAAAGTTTCAGGGGATTTTTTGGGGTCCCACAAACACCCCTGTTTTAACATTCATGTGCTGTTTTGGCCCTCGTCATGATCCATTTACATATTTTGGCCCGTCATCCTGAAAAGGTTGTGCATCCCTGATTTACAGCTTATATATGAATAGATTCTCAAAACAAATTAACTCAGTCAAGAAAGCTAAAGAAACTGTTCACTCAGCTTCAACTACGATTTCAATAATTTTATTTCATAGAAAAGCTCATAGCTGCTTAATATGCCAACGGAATTGATACCTGACCACTTTCCATTTTTAAGAGAAGTTGAAACACTTCTTCACTCAATAAAGGAAATATTTTGCCAATTTCTCAGTCCCAAACTTGCTACTTCTTTAAAACAATTTATATTTAGGATGGAAGCTTATGACTTGGATTCATCATAGATGGGGATCTGTATCCTTCTTTACACTCATGCATTTATCCATTTTTTGCGAAATATTGCAAAATAAAAACTTTTGCATACCCCCGAGACGCAGTAACTAAACTTATTTTATTTTGTATTCAATTTCCTCGCTTTAATTTATCACTAACAATGTTTTATGTTGCAAATAAAATTTGAAATATTTTCCTTTATTCTGATAAGATCATCACTGTTAGTTGACACGATTGAAGTGATGACATTAAAAAAAGAATAGCTGTTCGTCGAAGTGGCTTTCAGTTTCGTTTTCCAGACAAAGATTCGCATGCTGATTAGTGCGGAAATCCTAGGGACAAGATGTTAAAAATGTATAAAAACAACCAAGAAATTTGGAACGCGAATGCTTAACCATTGTATGTGTTTCCATTCATAAAGTATTGACCGCCTCACAGGCATGTATCACTATTTCTAGGATTCAGAGACCCTGCTTTGTGCATCCAGTTAGGAGACGATGATTTCATTAAAAAAGAGGAGATAGGTGAGAAGAAAAATGAAAAGAAGGGATATTTAAATTTTGTAATGGGGTGGATCCAGGTTAGGAGGCGCAATAACTGTTCATATTTCTTACGCACCACACCTTAGCTAGTTAACACTTAGTTTCGGAATCTGGGACGAACTGCTCCTTCCAGATGTGAGTTATTTATATCCGAGGTGGTTGGCCAAGCAAGTCCATTTCCGTTAATAATAAATTGAAAGCAATACTTTTGAATTACAAGAGATTTCAAATAAAAGAATTGAAGCCTAATTTAATAGAATTTGAGAAATTTTTGAATGATATGGTTTACAATTCAGTAGACCTTAGATCAGAGATGGCACACGACACAATATTTTGGGCACGTTACCGATCAAAACGGTTTGTATGCGACTTCATTTCATAAAATGAGCTTATCCCAATTCGATCGATTTTAAACGGAAGAATTTGAAATGCAACTGATTGATTTCCAGTCTAGTTCAATAATCATTCAATAGGAATTAACTGAAACAGAAAGATTAACAAGCACTATAAATAAAAATGCGAGTAACCAAATTTCGGAAACTTGGGATTCGATTCCATGCACAATTAACTGTTTGAAGAAGATGGCCTGCGCTATTTTAACCACATTTCCATCTACCTATGCCTGCGTGTCATTATTTTCAGAGATGAACAACATTTAAGACTCATTTAGAAACCGTTTGGAAGATGGCTTCAATTCAGCATGTATTCTACCACAAATAACATCTTACAATTCTAATATAATCTATTTGTCATCTAATTTGCAATAATGGAAGTTACTCTAATTTTACTTTAATTTGAATTAAACTTATAAATAAAATATTTACTACTATACAAAGCAAAATCTATTTTTTCGTATTAAATGAAGAATTTTGAGTTGTTTGTATTTAGTTTTATTATTTCTTCAATAAACAAGATTCAAAATTATTTGACGACAAGTCTATACTTCAATAAACATTTCTTTAGGGGGGGATGGCACGTTGAACGATAAAAGTTCACCACCCCTGTCCTTGATGACTAGAAAACTGTGGCTGGGTCAAATGAGTCATGACTTCAGTAGATAAGAGCAGAGAGTTCGAATATGGCGCTAACACTACGAAATCATGAATCTAACTTAAGAACAAGGCACAGTGATAAGCAGTGACGGCTCCATAATGGGCTCTGGTCTAAATAAATTGATCATTGACTTGAAATGGTTCAACTACTTGGAAATCACTTATAGCCATTCATGTGCGCAAACAACGATGGAATTTTTATGAATGATAATGTACCATGTCACCAAGCCATAGTTGTTTTTAATTGATGTGAAGAGGATTCTGGACACTTACAATGAATGATGTGGCCACCTACATTGCCCGACATGAATTCCATATATGGCAGATAAGCGAGAGGTTAGGGCTCATAAATGTTTATTTATGAGACATTTTGTGCACAAAATCTTACACAGCAATAGTTTCGTAATTATTTCTAGACAGCATGGCTCAACGGGGGGCTTCAACGACTTGTTGAGTCCATGTCACATCAAGTTGCTGCATTTCGTCGGGCAAAAGTTAGGTTCTACACGTTATTAGTCCATATTAATCTGTGGTGAATCCCAAATCGCCAATAGCGCCGAGAAAATTATGGCAACCCCTAAGGTTGTGCCTTAGAGAATTCATATTAAGAATTTACTGTTCGTATAAGAATATAGTGTTCGTACAGGAATATACTATTCGTATAAGTATATATTATTCGTGTAGGAACTACATTATTCGTTTTCGAAAAGGCTAAGTCGATCCGAACGAGTTAAATAAAGATTGTGTTTTTTTTCATACTTTTTGTTTTCAATGATTAGATCTAAATATACATACAGAAAAACACTTAAAATCCATGAGATATCCTAAGATTTTTGTCTCTTTTTATGAATTATATTATACAGTTAAAATTAGCTAAAGGTTAAAGCAGACTAAAAACATGAAAGAGCAAAATTGCCATTTTAAAATTATGAACAAAAAAGGAATTCATCTTTACTTATAATAAAGCACCATGTGTGTGTCTGTTGGCCTTCTACAGGCCAGACCGTTCGACCTACAGGTACCAAATTTGGTACATGTATACCTTGGATGCCGGGAATGTGCACCTCGGAGCCCTTTTTTTGAATTTTGAATTTAAATTTTAATTAATTAAAAAAATAAGCGAAATTTTAACGTTTTTTCATTATAACTTCCGCAAATATTACAGCACAAAATTGATTTTTGCATCAAGTTAAAGCTCAAAAAATTAGCTTTTCAATGATACTGATGTTTTGACCTATACACTAAAACTCTATTTTTAATGAATATTTAAACATTTAATTTAATCGTATTTTTCAACAATTTATTTCGTATAAAATAAAAATAAAATTTTATCTTCACGAGGATCTCAAAAAAAAATCGCCTTTTAATTGTACGTTGTCATCTCCTTTTCAGAATTTCTGATTAAAAACAAATTATTACTACCAAAAATAAAACAGAAAAATATAATTTTCATCAGGTGATTATATGAAATGAAATAAATAGGAAATGTGATATCTTTTAAACAATAAATGCAAGAGAAAATTTTTCTTGGTCGTTTGCAATATCAAAATTATTAATTCAATTAAAGAATTAAAATAAATAAAAACATGTTACAAAATTGTGACAGTTGAAACTTGAAATATATAAGGTATTTGGATTTATAGCAACAAAGGCTTTTATCCCCGGTTTCCAGAAGTTAATATTTAAAAAATCTTGTCAATAAACAAAAACACACACACGCACAAAAACAAAAAACAAATTGGAGTTTCACTCAGTTAACAGTTAAAAGCAGTTCCACTGGTGCACTTTAGTACATATTCGGGAGTTCCAATGAAGAGCAGATGTAGAAGAAGACGGAGCATTCTCGCAACACAGAGGGGTGAAAAAGGGACGAGTCACAAAGCAAGGTCACAACTGGATGAGGTCGAAAAACTTAGTAGATGTTGAAGTGCTTCATCACTTGAAGAGAAGTTTGTAGATTAGTCTTGTTAGCAGTCATTTTGCACAACACGTTTTTGAAGGAGGTATCTTGTTTATCTAACTGGAGAAAAGTCCACAATTTGTCTCTGTAGTATGTATATTTTTTGCACGAGAGAAGTATGTGTTCAATATCATTGATGCTATTACAGTCACGGCAAAGGGGATCACTATGAAGATTAAAACGGTTTAACAATCCTGGAGTTATAATAGTTTTACTCATTAGTCTGGCCAAAACAACATCTTCCATTCGATTTTTTGACCACGGGGATAGTGCTACAATGCTAGGGATGTCTCCCAGCGAGAGGAAGTACTTACTATTTCTATAATTGTTGATAGTGTTTTGATGCGATGCTTTTTTCAGGTTCGAAATTATATCTTCAGGAGAAATCCATTCAATACATGGTGTATTGTCTGTAACTTCTTTGGCTAAGCGGTCTGCAAGCTCGTTCCAGATTATATTTGAATGACCAGGTACCCACAGGAAGGATATTTTTCGGTTTAGTTTGGTTAGAGTTTCAAGTTTAGACGCTATACGGTGAATAATTTTGGGCGATTGCAGAGTAATATTTTTCAATGATGTGAGCGCTGAGTAACTGTCTGTAAGAATCAAACAATCTTTTCCTGGGACTACAAGAACATCTAATGCTTCAGCAATGGCTAAACTTTCAGCAGTAAAAATGGAATTCACAGGATGGACTCGAAACATGAATTTTTGTTTGGAAGAAAAACCAGCAATGGAAGTGTGATGTAGATTTTTGGATGCATCTGTAGCAATGATAAAATGATCAGGAAAGTAATTTCGAATACATTCATTAAAAAAGTTATTAATTTCAGTCAAGAGTAGATTTTTATTTTGAAATTTAAAATCCCTAAGAAAAATTTCAAAGTGATTAGAGTTAATCATTGGAATTTCAGGTAAGGTGATAATTTGGTTGGTAGAAGAATTTAAATTCTTGAAAATAAGCGAAATGGATTTTTTGTCTTTGGTAGTTATTTGAATTTTCTGGTTATTGTGGGAGTGCTCTGTTAAAAGTGGAGAATGTAAAGCGTTTTCTATATGCTTAATAAAAAATTGAGAAGCTAGTCGCTTGATTTTTTCAGAAAGAGTTTCCTGAGATGCAATTTTTAGAAGAACAAAATTCGGGGTCCATTTTGGAAGACCTAAAGCAATTCTTAGAGCTATAGTTTGAATAGTGTTGCATGCTTTAAATTGCGTATCGGAAAATCGGTTGATTACAGTGCAAGCGTAGTAAAAAATGCTGAAAATACCATTATTTGTGATATTTATAATATCTTTAGTTCTGGGGCCATGGTGTTTTGATGCGAAAATTTTAAGTGCATTTATCTTTTTAAGAGCATGATTTCTAAGTTTTTTTTGAAGATTATTGAGTTTTGATTCTTTTTAGAAAAAGGAATACCAAGAAATTGAATCGTTTCATTCCATTTTAAAGGGTGTCCCGCATAAGAAATTCGAGGATAAATTTCAATTTTTTTCTTGGATAATTCAGCTATTGCACTTTTTTCGGGAGTAATTTCAAGTTTCCAATAATTGCACCATCTGTATATGTTTTCCATTGTTTTTTGAATCTTTCTGATAATGATTTCCCAGGAATGATGGCTACAAAAGACAAAGATATCATCCGCAAAAATAGTACATTCGACCCCTTCCTCCATGGTTTCATGGAAGTCGTGCATAAATATTACAAACAGAATTGGTGAAAGAACACTGCCCTGAGGTAACCCTTTGCTCAATAATCTAGTACCAGAAAGGCATTGTCTCCAACGAATCTGGAAAGTTCTGGATTGAAGGAAGCTGTACAACCACTTTGCCACGTTGCCTGTTATACCAAGTTGTAAGCATTTAAAGATAAGGTTGTCGATATGAACAGAATCATAAGCACTTTTGATATCAAGATTTACACCAACGAAATATTTCTTCTGTTCATGAGCTTCTGTGATTTTTGCCTGAATATTGTAAATTGCAGTTTGGTTATCTCTGAAGGGTATGAAACCATGTAAGCTATAGTGCAGTTTTTTGTTACAAATTAGAAAGTAAGTAATACGTTGAGTGAGGATGCGTTCAAAGACTTTGCAAAAAACTGAGGTCAAGGCAATGGGCCGATAGGAAGAAACTTTGGTTTTGTCTTTGTTTGGTTTCGGAATTGGAACAATTAGAGCGTGTTTCCATTGTTTGGGGATGTCAGCTGAATCAAATTGGTGGTGATATAGTTTCAAAATAATTTGAAGTTGATCATTGTTGAGATTTTTGAACCAGATGGCTGGGATGTTGTCAGCTCCAGGAGTAGAATTTTTAGTTTTATGGATTGCTTTCGTTAGTTCCCAGATTTCAAATTTCCTGTTGAGGAAAGAATTTGTACCAGAGAGATCTAAAGGAATAGGTTCAGTATTTGTATTTTGATTAGAAAAATGCTTTGCAAATATCTCACTTTGATGTGCTGGATCGCAAATGCAATGATTATTTTGTATTATAATTTTGTTATGTTTAGTGTTCGGATTTGTGTGATTAGAAAGTTTATTTAAATTTTTATAGAACATTTTTGGGTTACGAGATATTGTGCACATTTTTTCCCAATATTCTCTTTTCGCCTTTTTAACATGAAAACGAAGCCGACTTGCAAATTTTTTGTATTTTATCCAATCTGTTTCAGAAATATTTCTAATTGCTTTTTTCCGAAAATATTTGTTGAGTTTTTCGTAATTATGACAAGAAATATTCCACCAAGGAGGATAAGATTTATGAGACAAAGGTTTAAATGAAGTATTTTTAGTAATTATCCTTGTTGCATTTACCGTAATTCCGTCAATCGAGCATTGCTTTACATTATTAAAAATTTCCTGTGTTTGTTGAGTTATCCTCGTCCAATTGATTGTTTTTATGTGTCGACTGATGATTTCTATTACCGACCAGGAAACAATTATTGGGTTGTGATCGCTATCGAAAGTTGAATCCATAACATAACAAGAGGTTTGATTATGAATATCAGATGAACAGAGAGTAAGATCTAAGATAGATTGAGATCTTAAGGAACTGTGTGTAGGAATAGTTGTATTGAGAATTGTGAAATGTGAATAAGTTAGCCACTCAACAAAATCGTTACTCAGGGATGAAGAACGCACTGCACCCCAAAGAGGGTGGTGCAAATTAAAATCACCGAAAATAAAAGTAGGTGAGGATAGAGAATCAAAGAAGGGTTTTGCTTGATCAACATCAAAACCTTGTGGAGCATATAAATTAACAATGTTGAATTTAGTGTTCTGGAATTGCACTTCGACTGCTAAAAGTTCCAAGTTAAAATCTTCTCTAATATTGTTGGAGATTATTCTTCCTGACATGCTATCAGGAATACCAATAAGGAGACCACCACCTGATCTATTTAGTCTGTGTGTACGGAAAAAAATTTTGTTTGGAAAGGAAAAATTATCGTTTTCTGAGAGGAAAGTCTCTTGAAAAACCCAAAAAGAAGAGGTGGAAAAAGGAGGAATTGGGAGCCAGAGCTTTTTCCCTTTAATTCCCCTGCAATTCCATTGCAGAAAGGTCATAAAGAAAAGTCAGAAAAAAGTATAATTAAAAACTGAAAGGAAAAAAAAATGCAAAAGCGATACGAAAACTTGGCTCGTAAATTCGAATCCGAATTTTGAAAAGGAAGAAAAACAATTCCATGTTTAAGGAACCTGGAAAGCAAAAACAGGAAAAAAACAACAACCCTATAACTAAGCTAAACTTGAGGAACCACTTGCATCCCATTGCTTCGGAATGCCCGTAGTTTGAGTAACGATTTTTGCCGCCTTTTTTTTCCCTACCAGGAGACTTGCTTGATTCTCCTTGATTAAACATGCTGACAAGGTTTTGCATTAATTTTTCAACCGTTTTTTGAAAGATTTCAATGAGCATATTTGTTTGTTGTTCTAATTTCTCAGAGATATTTTTAACTATAGCTTCGATCTTTTGATTTACAGTTTCTTCGACCTCAATAACAGATATGTTTGATTTAACTACATTAGAATAATTTGATTTTAGGAACTGTTGAAACAGGCGTCTGGCTTCACCAGTAGTTAGATGATTTCGACATTTAAATTCTAACATTTGTTGCTCCTTGATGAAATGGGAACAAAACTTCAATGTCGCTGAATGCGGACCCTGACAATTTATGCACTTCTCCGGACTTTTACATTGGCCATCATGCGTTTCCCCACAAATATGACAGATCTGTTTGGTGCATATTCTTGTTGGATGCATGAAACTATGACATTTCAAACATTGTCGGGGTTTGTCTACAAACTTCTGGATTCTTTGATTCGTAAACCAAATTTTAATGGACTCTGGTAATGCTGTGCCGAGTATTGTGATGAGAACAGGGGAAGAATCACGGGTCGAATTAGATTTTATAAATCTTCTCATTTCAACTATTTCAACATCATTTTTTGGGGTTATTTCCTCAGCCAGTTCATCAAGTGAAGTTTGAGTGTGTATGTCAAAAATTAAAAATCTGTCGGTCACATTTTCCCAAATGACACCGGTCGAAACGGGGATGTCAAGAATTTTCTCTAAGCTTAGAATTTGGGCAGCGCACACAGGATCGGATGTTGTAAAAATAATTTTTCTTTGCCTTGTAAATTTTAAATTCGAAATATTGCTATGACGATTTATTTGCTGTTTAATGAAGGATTGAATAAGGAATGGGTTCAGTCGAGGAATTTTAGATGCAGCATCTTTGTTGGACACAATTATATTTATTGCTTCATATTGCCTTTGGCCAAGACGAATAACGAGTTCGTTAGTGGGTTTTCCACTCTTGAAGAAGTTTTCGTTAGTTGACTGATGCATTTTAAAGTTAGATGTAACTTGCATTATTAAAGGATCATTTTCAGCAGAAGAGTCCGAAACAATCAATGTTGAACTACTCAGTTTAGAGAAGTTCAGTCTTTGCACTTTTCAATAAATAAATATAAATACAAGAAATTAAAACAGAAAAGCTTACCAATAGTCCAGATGTTAAAACAAAAAAAGAGCGAAACAAAATAAAATAACAAAACTTTGACAGCACTTCTATGGAGCCAACCAAAATTCAAATTTCACCGTGTTCCAAAATTTTATCTTTCAATTTTAATGGAATACCGAGCAATCGAAAGCAAATTCATTGTGACAGTTAAAACTGAAAAAGAATTTTTAGAAAAGCGCCAAACGATAATCATCTGAGAGCGAATCAAACGATAATCTTCTGAGTAACATGCTTTTAAATATAAATAAGAAATCTTAAACGAACTTGAAGATGACGTCATTTCAAAGAAAGGACGAGCAAAAAGCAATTGATATTAAGTAGAAGTAAAATATTTTTGCATTCGTGTTTTTTTTAAACAATAAGACATGTTTTGAATTGTTACTTTTACTTATGTGAAGAAGATATATTATGCAAATCAAAGAATTCGCCTTCGTGATTGTAATTTATCTTCGCATTTTAATGAATCATGCGAAATAAAAACGCATTTGCTTTCAACGTAGACTACTTAATATTAAAGCTATACTGGTAAAAGCAAGTCAGCTATTTGAAAACGCATCTTCTTTTAAACAAGCATACGTAATAATTAATAATGCGAAATTTCTGAAAGCATATATAACTATTTTTTACCCGCATATTTCGGAGACATCAAAACTTCTAATCATAATAATATCATGTTCTCAAATGAGAAAAAAAAATCAACTATCATTCGAAATTAAACATATAAAAATGTCATTTTCGGCACGTGTCTGCATAAAATGAAACATATTTTTGGAAAATAAATGCAAGGAAACGTTTTCTATGATATATTACTATACATATATTACTAAACCAATTAAACAATTTTATTTAAGGCAAATAGGGCTTAACATCTACAAGGCGTCTTCTGTATCGGAGTCCCAACATCCAATTTCTTAATTCTTTTATGAGAGACATAAATCTCTTAATAAATGGTCTAAGTGAAATATATAATTAGTAGATTGAGGGAAAAAATGCTGATGAATTAAGACTTTTAAATTTTTACATATATCATCTTCTCTGTGAATCCTATTTAACAAAATATTCTAGAGACAATAAGTCCTTAAAATAAAAACAAGTGGCACTCTAATCAACTAAATCAATCATCAAAGCTGATCGATCTATGAAAATGTCAATGTAAATATTCGATAAAAATTGGCGATTTTAGATCACTTTATCAAAATCTCAAAGAAGCCAATCAGGATTACCCTAGAATAATTGGCCTAGATTATGAAAATGATGATTGGTCTAAACTTGCAATATTCACAACTGAATAAATCAGCCAGATTTGATCGCAGAAGATAGAAATGTTTATTTATTTATTTTGAAGTAGAAATATTAAGAATATTTTACAAATATAAAGACAAAAGGAATTTAAACCATAATTTTTTTGAAATATATTTATAAATCAAAAAATAAAATAAAATAAAATCTTATTATTGAGAGCATTTATATACATCTAAAAATAAAATTAAAAACTGAATATTTTGTTTAATCTGTAAAATGTTTGCTGCATAATTCCTTGAGATATTATAAATTATATAAAAATTATATTGTTTCAATTTCTGTAGTGAAGATAAAACTTCAATGTCGGACTACTCAGCTTTCAGTTCTTAGTTTTATTTTAAGACATGCTTGGATGGAGTAAAGAGGTCTTTATATTAATTGAAGTTTCATCATTTCCACTTTAATTTAAAACTGAATTTTACGTGACCTGATAGAAAAAGAGAGATGTGAAGTTCAAAGATCAGGCCTACTTAAGGCCTACATAATAGTATAAGTGAATTATATGACTATCGAAATTTGAAACTTAAAAATATTTTGCTGAAAAACTTATTATGAGACTAATTTATATACAAAAAAAATTAATAGAATCCTTTAGTCGGCATTAATACAGGCGAACCGACTGGTTGCCAAAGGTGGATAGTTATAAATAAACTAAATAATTTACGAGAAAAAAAAGGGTAGAATTGAAAAGATAGTTTTTGCGCATCTCTGAAATCTACTAACAAACCAGCTGAAAAGGCAAATAATAAAGATTTTCAATGTATAGTAGTAGAAGTGGAACTTTAATGGTTAATTTAAAATTTCATAATGGCACACTATTTGTTGTTCATTTGTTCAGATGCAAATACAGTTGTGTTATCTATATATCACAGGGATCACTGACAAAACCTGAATTTTCATGTAGCATAAACCAGTAAAAATACTGTTCAACTTCTGTCTGCGGCCGTTATCAATCCTCTCGCTTTCTCGAGAAAAATCACGTGTTTATTTGTAAACTTTTAGTATCATTTTATTTTCAGCAATTGGAAAACACCAGTTCTGCTTACTAAAAAGTATAAGAGTAAGTTTGAGTTTTGATTGCAATGTTCTTTATTCATAATAACACTACTGGTCTGTAGTTTAACATATTAAAAGCATTACTATTATTTTCAACTGCATTTGTTCTAAAGATTTGCTATAATTTTGATATAAACCTTATTAAAACTGCGAAATGTGAACATTTTAATGGTTTAACATGTTTATTGAATGATGGATTTGGATTTTAATGGCCCAAGTGCCATGGTGTTGACTATGCTGCGCCAAAATTGAATGTTGGAAGAATATACATTATTGAAGTAATTTAATGTTAGGGAAAAGTTAAGGATAATTTAATTAATTTTAGTCTTAGACATAAAAACAATGGACTTATGAGAATAATGATCACTAAATTGACGAGTTCCTTTTGGCGCATTTCAGATGTCATTTGTGATACTAAGTCGCTTTCAGAGTTCTACAGGAATCCCTCAAGTTAATGATTTTGAAAGCAGTGAACGATTCTTCACTTTCCCCTATTGATGATCGTTACTAAAGCTGTTTTTTACGATTTTCAGAGCAATTTAATCCTTAAATTTTTTATGGCAACTTTAACTACTAGCTTCCCTCTTACCCAAGTAGTTTTTGAATAATTGGTATAATTTTGTCAGAAAATGCCAGGAAAAATTTCGCCAATCTGGCGATTTCAATCGTCAACATATACTGCGTGTGATTCACACGTTCAATATTTTTCATAATGAAAGATAAGGCACTTGAGTATATTTTAATAATTTAGCAAAATTTCTTCGTGGCGCTTTTTGGTCGCGTTAAAACCGAATTATACCTTTTTTCGTCTTTAAAAATATAAAAAATATTAAACAAAATAGGTATTTTTCCGTTAGCAGGACACAAGCGAAAAGTCGGCAATTTATGTAGAATTTTGCCAAATGACTTGACTTGACTTGAATATAAACATTGAGGGATATAATGACAAAGGCTGTTATCCCAAATGAAATTTTGGCTGAAAGTTGAAAAATAAAGAATTCCGTTGACTCTTTTGACATTCGCTTCACTTGGGCTCACGTTTGGTTCACAATTGGTGCATCTTGCGCCGGCTAACAGAAAAGTACCATAAAATAATAATGCAGAGAGAAAAAGAAATATGAAATCTACTATCGGAAATTTCAAGTTATCATGTGAAAACATTATTATTTTCAAGCCATTATTTGTCTTATCTAATTTAAGTTATTAAGTAGTTTAAACCAGTTAGAAAAAGCAGGTTAACCTTTTAAAAACATATCGGTACTTATGAATTAGACTGTCGTTGCCAACGGTACCCAAAGGTTGCCAATGGCGACGGATTCAAATTTGGCGATAAAGATCGACGGCCTAATACCGTACCAACGCATCTGCTTTCAAAGAAGCATACATATTATTAATAAGGCAATACTGGTAAAAGCAAGTAAAAAAATTGTAACAATAAAAGCTGATGAAAATTGCCATTTATGCTTTACTCATTTTTTCGTCTTGACCTTTTGCTTTTATCCTTTAAATTGGATTCACTTGCGATTTTAATGTTTAAATCAATAGCCATTTGCTAATTCTCTTATATTTTGAGAATTAAAATCATTCTGGTAGGTTTACAACTCAACAGTAGAAAAGAATAAAATGAACATGGCTGACTAATTATTTCGCTTGAGGGTTTTATTTTTTATTGGAGATAAACACGAAAAGCTGGACGTTGTGAGCATTGCCTCTAAAAGAAAATACCACAGTTCAAAAGTCGAGAGTCTAAAATATTTTCAATGATTATGTGTAGTAAATATTTTCACCGGGTGATTAGAAGTTTAACCCCCTTCTTCGCCAAGTTGGCGATCATTTGCCAAAGATGGCAACTTTATGGTTTTCCTTTTCTTATGTTCTTATGGTTTCTTATGGTTATGGTTTTCGTGGTTGGCGATTTTTGAAAAGCGCGCCAAGCAGGGGGTTAAACTACGATCGCACCATTTTCACCTAAATTTGGGGTTAATCTTCCGAGTTTAAAGGTAAGTATGTGTCTGAAAATTGTTTAGATTGAACTGTGAGAGCATAGATCACTACGAGGGAAATATTTTACTGATTGACACATTTACATTATGGAAGACTTTCAAAAATGTAATGTTTTAACTTTTAACTTTTTTTGTTTAAAAATCCATCTGTAGATAATCAAGATTCGTATTGCAAAATAAAAATGTCTGAGATTATATCTCGAAATTTCTTATAGAGAATTTTATTCTGACGTTCTCGTACGTTTTTCATGTTTGTGCTCATTCAACAGTCTTGCATCAAATATGACGCTAAAATGCAGATATTTTTTTACTGTTAAAATTCGATGGTTTCCCCCCCCCCCTCTCTCGATCGTTTTGATCGGGTAAATAAAAGGATCATGATTTATATTCTTTACGATCTCCAGCAAGAAAAAAAGTCTTCAAATAAAAAGTTAATATTGGCTGTTGTGCCACTAAACCGTAATAAACCAACCGACCATCAGATGAAAAGTTCTTGGATACTCTTACGTTTGCGGGATCTCAGACGTTACTAAGTTTGAATCGTGACACTAATTCGGTAACGCCAGCATATTTGCTTATACATTACTTTAATATAAGTAGAAGGTATGATTTAATGCAATTCTTGTTAAAGTAAATGTTATTTTATAAGACTTCAAATGATTATGTCTAATTTATTTCGTTTTATATAGGTTTCATCATATAACGCTTCCGTGATTTGCATTATTACGCAAGATTCTATCAAATCTGATGTAAAAAACATTCTTCAAGTCTGAAGTAAAAAACAATTGACGACTTATTTCTATTCAGTTAACTTTATCTTCAGTGTGATATTCTTCTATAAGAGCTATAATTCAATTGTTTCAAGCGAAATAAATATCCTATTTATAAATATTGTAATAATTCATGAAAGATACATAAAAATGGAGTTAGGATTTATCGATAGCCCGCATTTTCTTGCTTATGTCAGCTATTCACCTCCGTCAACTAGATCAAAATATCAGGATGAATTAAACCAAAGCTATCCTTTAAACCTCTCCTATCACACACCAGTAAATAAGAAGAGTAAATCAGTGAAAGAAAGTAATAATTTCATGAGTTTTCTTTTCGGTACGGATCAATATCAAAACAAAGCTAAAAAAGAAATCAACTGTTATGAAAATTCACACTCATTTTGGAATATTGAAACATGTTCTCCGATAAGTCATGGAAATGGAATGCTTCATAGCTCTGAAGACAATTTTTCACCTATTATGAGCTCATCGCCGATTTTGGAAGCATCAAAAATTGTAAAAACGTCTCAAGACAATAGATCTAGGATTGGAGAACTTCAACATTTTGCTTCTGATTCAAACTTACAAAATACCAAGGACAACAATTTCGATTATTCAGTCATCTTTGATAATGATGCATTAAATTTTTTAGATCAGAAATTTGATAACAATAACTTGCAAAATCCTGAAAACTGTAATTCTGAAGATGAATCACAAAAATTCAATGAGGAGTTACCGAAACCTTTGAAGTCTTTTTTCGAAACAAATGAGATTTCCCAACTATTATCTGTCAGTAAAGACCTTTCACAGGATCTTGTTCCTAGGAAACCATATGTACTGGAAGAATGCATTGAAGTTTATGGAAGTGAATCAGCAGAACTTTCTGATACTTCTTTTGCTGATTTACCAATCGCTTTGAATTCAGATAGTTGCCCATTTCGGAGAACAGAAGACAACGAAGTTTCATGTCATGTTAATGCTAATGATTCAAATGTGCCATCAAACAACACTTTAGCTTTTTCTCAAATTACAAAAAAATTAACCGAAAAAAAGGATTTTAATATCAATGTCCCTTGTCCTTCAAATAGGCCGTATAGAAAACTTTTCTTAGAAGATAATATTACCATTTTAAAAACACCTAAACATGAATGTTCGATTTCGAATGTCAAATCAAGCAATACTTTTAAGGTACCTAATAAAAAGTTAATTGCTGGTGAGGACTATAATTCGGAACTTGATGTGTATAACTTGAACAATTATGAAAATATAGCAAAAATGCAAAATATTTCCGATGGCTTTGAACTAGAAAATGTGCACAGAAACACGTTTATTGAAGAAAATATTGCATTTTTTCGAAATCGTGAATATTACCCGGGACTTGAAAGCATTCTAGAAAATAAAATAGCAGAAAATTTTCAAAATGAGGCCTGCGACTCAACACATGGTAACAAAGGCATTGAGTTTCAACCAGTCAATGTTGGCAACGCGATGTCTGAAAATGTATGTAGCGCATCGACACATGTAGGTGACTATCTAAGTGATCTAAAGGATTCTTGGTTTACCGAGTGTGCCATTTCAGCTTCTGAAAAGACAATTGCAGTTGCTAACATAGGGAAAAACTGGAATTTCGAAAATGATTTAAAGCTTTGTTGTGAAGGCAGTAAGCTCCATACAATGAATTGCACCAATGCAATGTCTGAAAATGTATTCCAAATTAATTACCAAAATGAACTGGGAGAATTTTCGAGAACTAATCGCAGCGAGTCAGTTTCTGAGAAGGCCTTTACAGCTTCCTGTGTTCTAGAAAATTTGAGCGTAGAAGCATTTTCTTCTAATTTAAGTACTACAAATCAACAAATTGGTACGTTCAGTTTCATAGATCAATTGAGTGAACAGATGAATTCCATTCAGAGTATACAAACTTCAGGAAGCAAAATACTTCCTCAAATTAGGAGCGATTCGTTTATGAAAGAGGAATCGTTGCTGAGTAATGAGTTTGATTCTCACACGTTTGCGCAGATAACAGATTGCACTTTATGCACTGTAGATAGTTTGAGATCAGAACAAACTTCTTTGCAGGTTGTTTCTTATAGTAGTAAAGCCTTGCAAAACTCATCAGCTTCAAAGCTGGAATTTTCATCAAATTTAGCTTTCATTGGAAAAAGAAAAGATTTTGAATATTTAGAACTTTCTATTGGAAATTTAGATTTGACGATAGAGAAGAACAGTGGAAAGTATTCATTAAATGAACACGATGCTAAATCTCTCACTACATGTGCAAAAAAGCGTGTAACATTCCCTTCCATTTCCAATAATGACGCAAAAGAAAATGAGTTCACAATATGCAAGAAAAAAAGCAGCTGTAATGACGAAACTTTCAAATCAAAAATCGATGAGAACCAAGAAGGCGACAGTGAGATTGATTTCGAGGATTTTGTATCGGTGTCTGAATACTGCAGTAGTTCTTCTGAAACGTTTTACGATATAGAAGAAAGATACGATTCAGGATCAAGTGAGGGTTCTTGTTCAGATAACTTTAAAAATTGCGTAGTTGCAGCTCCATCTTCTTGTTTTAAAAATAAAAATGTTTTACAAGATGAAAGCGTGAATTGCAGTGAATCACAAACTTCTTCTGCAAAGAAAAGCAATTCAACTTCAAATTTCTTCAATCTGAAGGAGCCTATCATTATCAAATATCTAAATGAGCATACTCAACAAATACAGGAAATGTTGATATACCCTTTAGAATACCATGAAACGTTATCCGTAAAAATAGACAGACACGCCATAAATCGTAAAAAAGCGCTTGAGAAACTTATTGAAAAAAGCAAATATTATGCAGGTGAGCCAGTTGGAATCATTTTGGATGTAAAAGATATTAAGGAAAGGTATAAGCCAATGCCTGAAGAAAGGATTTCCTCGGTGGAATCGCCCAAAGAGAAGAAAGCAGAAGATTACATATTTCCAGTTGAGAAAAAATTGAATGACCCTCACATTGCAAATGAACTCTCTTGCTTTTCATGTAGGGAAACAACCGATTGTGACAAACAGATAGTTCGAAGTTGTAAAGAAAGATATCCTTATTCTGGAGATTCGCCTTTATCTACAATTTCATTTCCAAGGAAACTGCGGCAGAGTGAAGGACGTAAATATCAAGAAAATTCTCAAACCGAAAAAAATGATACAATAAATCCATTCCGTTCAAAAGCTCCCAAGTATTTACCTGTTTCACATACCGATAGTGATTTTCATTTAACTGAAGACACGAAGGATTACTTAAATGACCAGAAAACAGCTGTTTCATCAGTTTGCAAATATAAGAGCCAAAAACGATATTACATACCATCACCGGTTCAACTAGATTCAGTAACTCCCAAATCAAATAGTTGTTTTTCAGAAAATAAGCATAAAAGCTGGTTACACGTTGATAAACAACTTCTGAAAAGTGAATCAAATTCTCAAAGTACGACGAACTCTAAAAAACACTCCAATTTCATAATTCATTCAAATAAGCAACAGGAAGTAAGAATATTGAGAAAAACGCAGAGCGTTGAAAATTTTACGAAATGTTCTACGAAACCAAGATTGTTTAAAATAAAAAGAAATTTAACACATCTTTCTTCTGAGTTTTCACCTTCTCGATCCGTTCAGAAATGTGATTCAGTTTCAAGCAAACCTTTTAATAATTCTCCAGAAAGAGGCCTCCAGAAAATGGAGTTAGCCTCAAAAAAGCGCTATAATATTGATGAAATAATATCTTCTGATTTTAAAACTTATTTTAACTCCTACGCAAAGCGGGGAGGTCGTCTCAAGTCCGGTTCGGTCATCTCAAAATCCAACAGCAATTATTGGTTGAAGAAGGCGGGGGTCATCTACGATGAAAAGAGCTTGAAAATTGCCGAGGAATCCTTTGAAGAAGTAGCAAGGTATGATACATTTCTCCAATTTAATTGATCAAGAAATAATATCTCCTCGTGAAAAACTTATTGGAGTTTGAAGAATAGCCCAAACAAATGTCCACACACAAATTTAAAAGATCGTCCGGGAAGCTGTAATAGTTATAACTGCTGGATCCAAACTAACGCGTTGTGTTAAAGCAATGATGGATAGACTTTTCTGGGGGACGGACTACTAATTTTTTCAAGTTGTTTGTCCCCCTCTCCACCCCAGTGGCGTAGGGGTGGTGAGCCAAAAAAGAAAAAAAAAAAAAAAGGTCTACAATATATAACTTAATAATAAGTACGGAATATGTACTTAATTACAAAAATAGTAATAATAGCCAAAAATATAATAATATCCAAAGACGCGTTCAATATCAAACAATTCAAAATGTATGAAAAATATATCATTTTCATCTAAAGTTATTTCTCTCAGTTTATAGTTAGTAGAAGACTTAATCTGGATACTCTCTACCAGTCTCGAATATCTCGGTATTTAAATTACTATCCACTAATTTTCCATTGGTTTCCAGAAGGCTGCTGTGGTAAGCTGTCGACCCGTCAGTCATAAGGTTAAAGGTTCGAGAGCCAATTCCACCGAAGAATCATCGTTTGCACCTTAATTCTGATAGAGACAAACGTCCTCCCGCTGGAGTGGTGTGGTGTGGAGAGGGAGGTGCCAGTTCAGATGTCGCCCTTGTCATCTGAACTAGGTTCAAAATTACGAGATTCCTCCCGAATTAGCCCTAGTGTTGCTTTACAACGGGATGTTAATATAACTAAACTAACCAAATTTAAAGTACATAGCTTAGAAATTGTGGTAAGCATCAATGGAGAACATTTTACGAAATGAAACAGAAAATTTACAAAAATTTGCAATTGAGAATGATTTATCTAACAAAGTCTGCGATTTGGATTTTGTGAGTTTATTACTTTTTGATTTAATTATAAGTAAATAGACACATCCCAGACTCATCGTCCGGAATCTAATGATGAGGTATCTTGAAGCCTAATATTTTTATTTGTATAGAATCATATTATCTTAAATATATTTTATATATATTTATGCTATTTGCTTTATTATGATATTAGAGTTGTAAAAACTTATAACTTATTGTAAATTTTCCAATTTAAATGATTATTATAAAAGCTGTTAATCATTCTATCTGTATCATCCTTGTAAGTGACGCTGGGCGTTGCTTTTGATTCCTGAGGAATCGAGATGAATTTTCTTTGATGGAAACTTTAATTTTGATACTTGGTCCGTTTTAGGCGTGTTCTGTAAATATAATTCGATTAAAATGATAAGTTATTTTATTGCTGGGGGTTGAGTTTGGAGCGAGATCAGCATCTTTGTTGCTATGCAGTGAAGGGTAATTTATTTCTAAATATATGTTCTACTACATGATTCATATGATGAAGCATCTTTTTTATCGTAGTGGTCCTGGAATCTCACATTAGCTCATTATGAAGGAATGTGTTTTCGACCTCTAAGTTTCGTTTAGGAACAATAATTAATCATCATAGTAATTTTATTAGTTTTTCAGCTTTTCCCATTGGATTTCTGATGTTATACATGAATCCTGAGCTTGGTTTCTGCAGAGAGAAGTAGTAAGCAGTGTTCGCACAAGGTTAACTATTGCGAATAGAAGGCCACGCTTACCATCCGGAATATAGCGTGTGAAGGCACTGCAGAGGAGTCATCTAATAGTCCCTTTTGCTTGTCTGAATGCACAGTAGAGGGGTCATCTAATTAGAGCTTTTTTCCCTTTAAAGACCCTGCAGAGGGGTAATGTAATTAGACCTTTATTTTTCTTTGAAGGCACTGCAGAAGGGTTAACTAATTACTTTATTTTAACTTGAAGGCATTGCAGGGGGAGGATCAGCTAATTAGTCCATTTTTCTTCCTTTGAAGCCATTGATGTGGGGTCTGTGGGGTAATTATTTCCTATATGATTCCTTTAACTCTTCATTTTCATTGAGTTTCTTTTTCTTTTTTTCCTCAACAAAGAAGGAGATGAAATATGTGCAAGCCTGCTATAAAAAATTACTTCTGTTTCAAGATTACAATAAAAAATTTGAAGCCCCCCCCCCGCCAAATCTCAAGTCATGAAGTGACCGCCTCCACCATCAGTGCAAAAATCCGCTACTGAGCGTGATCCCAACGGGACTATGACAAATGGTTTTTTCATGGGAAAAACTATTTGCCATTGTCCCATTGAGGTCACGTAATTTTCCTGAAATAGACGTAACTTTCTATTGCGCGCAATAGTTAGTCTCATGTGAATCCTGCTTATTTCTTGTTACTGCCCCCTATCTTTCTGCTAGAGTTCATGAACTTCTTGCACAAATGATCTGCAAGGTTAGCTGCAATTTCACAATTTGACTGAATTTTATGCTTTCAAAACTATCATGCAATGTACAAATAGTGGTAACTGAAAAGAAAGAAAAACTCTCCAATTTTTGTTTTTAACACAGCTTAACAATTCAATTATCTGATCAGATTGGAAATATGGTTATTTCCACAACTATGTAAGACTAATATTTTATTTTTCAATATGACATATCCAATTGGGGTTTGGCTGTATGTAGCGTACCTAATGACTTTCGATCAAAATGAACTCGTTCCAATAGGCAAAATGCAAACCAAATACTATTGATTAATTACATTACAAAGCAAATGTATTACAAATGCAATGGCTTTATGGAGTTCAAATAACACTAACTCCCTAAGATTCAAATTTGATTCAAGTTAGTATGCGTAATCAGTCTGAGAAAGGAATGATGACGAGGGATAACATTTATACGCGAAACAGCTTAAACTGCGTTCCATTCAGGGGAGGATTTCCAGTAAAGGTGTTTCCACCCCGATTCAATAAATAAACCTCAATTTTTGATAACAGAAAATTAAATCGTCCTTTGAAATAAAATTTCTCAGCGCAATGATTAAAAGAGTTGTAACTCAAAAAACTTGATTGCCTGTATGATTGCAAATGCAGACTAATACCAATAATTATTGATAATATTGATATTTGAGTAATAATGATTGCAAAACATTTGTAATAAATTAATGAATAATGATAATGTAATAAAACAAACTCACTTATTAATAAATATATGATTATAGATTAGTATTAACCATTGTTAATGCTACCCTTTGCACTCGGAAAAGTAATTCGATGCGAAATGATTCATCTAATACAAGAGCTTGCTTATTGTCTCGAAAAAATAAATATATACATAAATGTTTCAAATTGAATTTCACAAAAAATTAATTTACATTTTTTTATTCTTTAAGCATTTTAAATAATCAAAATTGAAAGTTTAATAAATAAAATGTCAAAATAAGGCGCAATGTTGAAAGGTGAGTAAGAAGCACCGTCTGAATGTAAAGGTTAATAACATTGTTATTCGAATAAAGATTATTGCAAATTATTTATAATTAAAAATAAATAAAACACGTATACTTATTAATATACAAAAAGAATAGTTTTTAAAAATTTTTTAGCTTTAAATTAATAATAATGCTTTAATAATAATTAAAATCAATATTAAAAATGTTACGAAATATTGAAATTAGTTTCCGAATTCATTTTCAAGTGATGCATTGGCGCCAGAATGAAGTTAAATGAATCGATTAACTACTGATACATTTCTGAAAATATTAAAATAGTTTGTTGTTATCATTACAAACGAATGCAAGAGCTATTTTCATGCTAAGCAAAGGTGTATAAAAATTTATCATCATTTTTTTTTCGAATGTTTAACTTTATCTAAAGGCTGTTTTTGCTGATTTTTGTTGCTTTTTTATTTATTTGTTGAATATTCATTTTTACGAAGGAAAAAGTTAGTACTGAATATTTGCGATTACATGCAGTATCTCATCATCTTGTCGAGACGAAGGAAAATCAGTCTGGCCGATCTCGTGCAGCAGCTGAAGACAGCAAATTCATCAGGGGCAAGTGATTCCAAAGTAAGCTTTTGAACTAGGAATGTGCTGCCGGAAAAATGAAAGTGTATAGTTATTGTCATTATCACTTATAAGGAGCTTATAAAGATTTGATACATTCTTGAAAAAATAAGACAAACTTAGCATGAAAGTAAAGATATCTAAATGCGTTTGCGTGTACCTGAATTCATTTAACCGACAAGTGTTTCCAGGGGCATAGCATTGTATTAGAGGGTACAAGGTATGCACAAAGAGCCAAGGGACTGGTCTTGACAAGGCACAATAATAATAGTATTTTTTTTTTAATTTAAAAATAGAAGTCTGTTATTGCAAATTTCAAATTAACTTGTGAGAAGATTATTTTTTAAAGTCACTTGGATTATTTTTTTATCACTTGGTGGTAGAAAAATAGCATGTTCTCGCAAGACTCATATATCGCAACATTCAGAAGAGTGATGTTTTTGACCATCACAAAATCAATCGAGATCAATTTTTTTTTTTTTTACGAAATTAAATTTTTTTAGCATGGCAGAACATGATGTTGTTTTGGTTAGGAGGTTTTCGTGTCTCTGAAATGTACGGACAACAAAAAATTAAAGATGGAATCAATTATGGAAATTATCGGTTGACATTTTTTTATCGGTTTTTACCAGTATTGCTTTATTGTTATGTATACTTCTTCACAACAGATGCATTTTTAAAAGGTTGGCTATAACATCATAGCTGTTATTCCAGTTCAAAATCGATTTGTTTTGGTCATTCTTGAAATGAAAGTTTTAAAAAATTATCATTGCATATATATATATATATATATACCCTTGGTGCGGCATAAATTCGTGCAATCTTCAAAAAATCACACTAAAAAAAGTAATGCTCAAAAAAAATGTTCAGATAGCCTTTAGATTTTATTTCCATTAAAACTATCTAATGTGTTTAATAACAAACTAATGTGTAAATGTGTTTAAGTTACCACCATCAGATAGCGCGCGAAAAGTTTCCCGAGAAATATGAAAACTACATGGGATTAAATGCGTAATTCCATAGATAGTTAATGCTTGGGGAACTCTTAGAGAGCCTCACATCTACAACTGGGCAATAATTTCTAGACAACGTGTTAAAAAATGCATTCTAAAATGGAATTTCCCTCTTGGAAACCAGTAATATTCGTTTGCCTCGCTATCGCAAAAAAGGAGTTTATTTTCTGCAGATTCAGTAACAGAAAGAAAGTTTTACTAGTGAGTAGAGATTTGATATTTAGATTGATTTCTGACGAACCTTCATTTACGGAGAAGTATAGCTGCCATTTCTCAAATAAAAAGGAAACCGATAATTTCTGACGCAATTATCCAGTGCGTTGAGAATTCATATTATAATGCCATGCCCCTCTCTATGTCTTTGGTGCAAGCTTTCTGACCATACTGCGATACGAATAAGATTATTGAGTCCTGTATGAAGTGGTCCTAAAAAGCTCCAGTATTTTACTACTTTTATTTTTATAGAGGACAACGTGAGGCCACAAGGAGTTAAGCTCATAAGTTATTTTCTGGCTATAAAAAGGATTAAAATGGTGCCGCCATTTTAATTCTTTTTTATATTGAGCCATTGAGATAAAGACCATTGAGTCATAATCTCATAAAGCATTTTCAGATGTTTCTAGAGTAATCTTTGTAGGATGCCAGCTCTAGCCTAGGACACTCCACGACTGAAAATCCTGAATATTGTTGTTAAAGACATTAATCAAAATTTTCACTTTCAGCATGAGGGCCTGCTGTAAGGTTTACAAAACTGAAAGAGTAAACTTACACTCATTATAAAGGAGACAGGTCTCCAAATACGATATGCTGCATTCTAGCCATTTTTGTCTCATTAGAAATAAAATAAAAAACCTTCTACTCCTTTTTAATAAGATCTCCTTTAATTGTACTGGGTATATGCACAACAAATTTCACTGTTGTTAACCGTTTCTATTTGAGAGATCACATAGAAAGGAATGAAGGTTTGTTCTCCGGCGTATGCTCCAGAAAAGTGGTTCTTAGCTTTTGCCGGGTTAAACAGAAACAAGGGTCACGAGAAAGAGATATCACATATTTCATGTATATGGCTTACTTTGAGTATGGCAATGTAGTTATCTATGAGTGCCCGTAGAAGCACTGTTTGAAAATTTTAAAATCTCTTTATGTGCATAAAATTTAAAACTGGCTAAACGAAAAATCATGTTCCCTTTATTGCAGAAAAGAATAGATAGTACAGTCTCCCTTAACACGAACCTGTCCGGTGACAGTCACTTCAAAAGGTACTGGCAATAAGCAAAATATCTCGAAGGACATCCTCTCTGAAAGTTCAAGAACGATTCTCATCTGTTATCCCCGCCACAGAGAATTACTGCTTTAATTAGAAGCGTTTATTTTAACTAATGTGGTTTTAAGATACGGTTTTGAATAGTATTTATTATCTCGTTTTGTCATCGTTTTGTAAGAATAAAGATTGTTTCCTTACATTTATTTAAATTTTTGTTGTATTTCTGCAGTTTCTTAATTATTATAATCATGGCTTAAAGTAAATAATTGTCGCTCACAAGATATATAACTCTCCATTAACCGCAATCATTGTTTAGACAAGATTACGATACGGTCTCACATCCAACTTCATGAAACGTTTGCCAAGCATTAAAATATTCAATAAATAATGAAAATTTTGGAAATTGACAACTCTCTCGAGAAGTTTTGCTTTTCATTTTGTAAGTTGCAAATTAAATTTTGCACATTGTCATATTAGGCGAGTTTATTGAAGAAAATTATACCTAACCGTTGAACGTATTTATTTGTTCTTCAATATCAAATTATTCTTTTGCAAACTGATCATGTTAAAAAATATTGGATTCGATATCTAGTCTAATGAATCTAGAATCTAGTCTAATTTTTTATACTGAATGTATTTACTAGATATTTCAATTTGTGGAAGGTGGAATACGTAGTATTAGTTTCATTTCAAGATCTATTGTACATCTTAAAGAGAAAAGACTTAATATAGATGGAATAAGTACTAACTTTTGTCAAAAATGTGGTGTACACTTTAAGATAGTGAAAATTACTGAAGCACACAAAGAGTTTGACATTCAAATTGTGACAGCCTATGATAAATGACAGATTTTAGTTGGCATACATTCTTTAAACTTTTTACACTCGCTGGCAAATGAATGAGAAACCTTAGAGATTTTCATTTGAATGCGTGCTAGGGATGAAGTATGCAAATTTTTTGTTATGCCGTGGGTTACACGTGGTTAGAATGCTAGTATAAGTAAGGTATAAGTCTTTTCAAAATGAAGGAAGTAAAATGGGGAAAACGACATATCTTTAACCATTTGAAAAAGGGCCTGTTGTTGGTGTCCGTTTAGCAGTGGCCTCGATTTCGAAGGCGGCAAATCTCACTAGGCTCTCAAAAGCATCCATATCAAAGGTTTTCAAAAATTGGAATCAGAATCCATGGTCCTTATTTAGAAGACGTAACTGGGGTTCGAGTACAGTTTTCCAAAAGCGTGATCGGCGGCGTCTCCGACAAATTGTACGGTAGAACAGGGACTCTACGGTTATTAACTGACACAAATCGTCAACCAAGGCTCTTTCCAACAGATTTCAGCTCGAACCATGTGCAGAGAAGTGCAAATGATAGGAATGCATATTCGAATGCCTGTGAGAAAACTACTCATTTCTTCTCGACACGCAAAAATTCGTTTGCAATGGTGTCGGGGAAGAAGACACTGGGCATCTGAGGATTGAAATTTTATAATGTGATCAGATGAATCACGCCACACCCCATTTTGCACTGATGGCTGCCGTCGAATTAGGCGTGAACCCCACGAAGCCATGAATACATCTTGCCTTACTGGCGCTGTGCAAGGGTCTGGAGGGAGTATCATAAATATGTAGCCTGTTATGCTGTCATGGAAGTGGTGCTCTAATGTTCCTCTAGGGTAAACAAACAGCCATGCAGTACCTAGATATACTGGCAGCTAAAGTGCAACCTGAAATGGTGCCTTTTTATCCTGATGGCGACGGATACTTCATGGACGATAATGCAACCATACATCGCGCCAAAAGTGTTCAAAATGGGTTCGCTGAGCATCATTCTGACTTCCAACACCTTCCCTGGCCATTGCATAGCCCATATCTTAACCCCATAGAAAATGTGGGAGTTGTACTTTCAGAAGCATGTAAATGTGATAATTCAAGCACACATAATGGCAGAAATATACCAAATTTTGTGAATGATTTTGTGACTACAAGTATAGTTTGTATTACAGTTTTGTTTCAATTAGCTGAAAAAATACGTCAAATTCACCAAAATTCACACACACACACAAAACACCTCACAGGAACTAGATGATAAATTTAGTAAAAATACTTAATCGCACCAAAGGTTAATATTTCGTATCTATTGTACGCTTGTACATGCAAGGCATTCTCTGGAAATTAAATTGTTTGAATAGCAATATATTGTTTAGTTAGCAACGATATCTATCTCAATTTTCTATGTTTCGCAGAAAAAAAAACCTCTCAAGACATTTTTGCTAATAATAAAGAGTGTGATTCTGTGTGTACGTTAACGCTCAATAGATCCAACGTTTTAACATACAATTGTCAATTTTGGACCACATATAAACATCCTTTTTTTTCTAAAAAAAATTCGATAAAATTTTACAGGAAGCTGAATTTTGTATTTATTCCGAGTTATTTTTCGAAACTATTATTCCAAAATGATGAATTTTACTTCATTTAAAAAATAGTCTTTTAATAATTGTACAAAGTGTTTCTGAATTTTGGTAATTTTTTAAAATATATTTTGCTTCGGTTCCAGCAACAGATTACGTTCCTTCCTTGAAATTCAAATCGTTTTCATTGTTTCACGAAATACTTAATTACATGATTTTCTTCCATTGCTGTAAATTAAAGAAGGATTCTGTACTTTACAAGGCTAATAATCAGTGTTAAAGTCTCCTAAAAACTTTCTGGTTTATTTTCTAACAAAGTTGTAATAATTCTCATCCCACATAAAATTCCGAAACTTGGGAAAAGCCGTTAATTCCTTACATGCCATAAGCGAAAAATAATTGTGGAATATCGGTTTTTGGTGTGAATTTAGCGTTTTTACAGAAACTATCAAATTTTATAGTGAGATCATTGGAGTACTCACTATAAAATTGGATAGTGAGATCCAATTTTATAGTGAGATCATTGGATTTACCCTTAATCCCAGACAAGCGCTTAGCAGTACTATCCTAAAATCGAATTTGTGTTTTAGATGTGTTTTTTAACACGATTGAAATCAAAATGTGTAAAAAAAAACTACTACAGAACCATGCCAAATTTGATTACATTTAATTTAATAAATACATCGCGTTTCTTGGTTATTGTATTTACAAGCTTCTGATATTACAGACCTATCGAAAGTAAACCGTTTGACGGATTTATTTTCAAATAGGCACTTTAAATTATAAATCCGTGTACAAAATTTTATCCTTCTAACTTTCTTCGTTTTGCAGTTGTAACTTATATTCATTCAGTCTGATAGACATATTTTCTCTGAATTTTTGCTCAAAATTTGATTTTAAAAAATCTACAAACTTAATGTAAAAACCGTATATCAAATTTCCTCCATCTAGTTCAAAGCATTTTAAAGTTATTTTTGTAATAGACAGACAGGCGAACAGAGAGACATAATGTCAAAAATTTGTTACACGCCAGAGTGCTCTAAAAGGTGAAAATTAGTGAACATCTTGAATTCGAATTTTTTTTCACGGGACTGATTTTCACTGGAAATGTCCATGTATGGAATGAACAGAATTAATGTATATTTAATATTTAACAATTTGGAAGAATCAGGGACATTAAAATATACTTCAGCGATTTAATTGAAATTAAATATTACCTGTATCCCCTGCGAACCAAAAAGTAACAAAAATAGTATTGCCTGAATCTTTCCTATTCGACTGATAATAAATAAAGAAAAAAAAATTTCATGTCTGGTACAAGCATGAAAACGTATGTGATAAACTAATGTGGGAAAACAAAAATCAGTCTTAATAATTACTTGTTGGTCCATTGTAGCTATAAATCCCAATATCTTATATCTTTCAAGATTACTTGTTGGAAATATTTCTTTTTTTAACCCTCTTACAAAATTCGGAAAACTTTAAATAAATGACTCTCTAAATTAAACAAAAAAAAAATGAAAATCCCACCTTCTTTAATTCTAAATTACATTGCTAGGTAAACGATGAAAACAACTGTTCAAAAGTTAATTAAATAATATTGTTATGGATCGCCAGGTTCGCTTGTAGTGAGAACATGGCGTGAAGACAATCAGTGGGAGTCAGTAGAAAACAACAATGACATTTATTTGGCACGAAGACACTAACACAAAGACGACGAATACACAGACAGCAAATATGTACAACCGTAACGAACACACAGCATAACACTACAATAGACAGTAGCCCACAAGTAGAAATCGACCACAGTACACAAAGTGACCAAACAGAATCCAGTAGGAGAGGGTATCCTCGGTGGTTCGCTCTGCGATCTCTTCAAACGACTGAAGTTCTCACTTTCTCCTCGCTTTAGCTGCCGATTTACTGCCACACGACTGGCTACTCCACTCAGGAAATGACGCTGTTTTCACGGTAGACAACAGGACTTGGCAAACAGCAGTTCAGCATACACTTCAGCTTCACGCAGCGTTGGCACTCCACGGGTTGCATCGCTCGAAGATTCATTACTTGTTTTCAACTCCGCTTCCGGCTTAGTTCACCCTGTAGCTTGAGACTGTCGACCTTTTACAGCTCCGGGGAGGCGGTCCGAGAATCCTCTGGGACAATCAGGGTACGTCTCAGTTACTATTGAAAGGATCATTAAAATTCTTAAAGTTTCCAACAATATCCATCCTGTCGCCAAATTCGTCCCCAAGCTTTGAGAAGATCGCTGACGTGGCACCCATTACGCAACAGGGCAGATCATAAAACGAACTTTCGTATCATGACACTATTCGTGCTGGGAAGCAAAATTACAGGTTTGTAACAATATAGTCCATTGCTCTGACTGAAAACTTTAAACGAAACTCGTGGAAGATCATATCTGATTATAATAATGCGGTTTCAGTCACCATTTTTTAAAAATATTTCAGAAAAAGTATCATGTTGTTAAATTGGTGTGTCAACAAAAAGGAAATACAGACAAATTTACTATAAAACGAAATCTTATTACCTTATAAATAATATTATAAATTTTACATCAACTTATTTTCCTTCAAATCTAGTATCGTTTTTTAAACAACAAAGTCAAAAGTTCCAAAAAAAGATCGCTGTTGCCAGTCTGAATTTACAACTATTTACAAAATATTATTATTATTATTATTATTAAACTAATTGTAAATTACTTTTAGATTAAAAATTTATTACTTATGCCGACGATGTCATAATTTTTTCATATTTGATGCATTTTCATCGGGAATTTTATTTCTTGAAATCAGCATGAGAACATTGTAGTTCCAGCTAAAATTTTGTTGAAGATTCAGGGTAATGAGAAAAGAAAGAACCATTTAAATTAAACATTAACTGTTTTTAACTATATCTTTTCCTTCATTTTCTTATTTCAAGCAGATACATCTATAACTGTAATGTTCCGATAGCTCATTTTTTTGTTTTTGAAAGTGGCAGACCTACTTGCTTGTTATTTCAACATAAACAAGCTTTCAAACAGTAATAAATTTATCTATCAATGGAATATAATTGCTGATTTATATCTACAAAAGGGTATGTTTATTTTTTTAAAAAAAATTACATTCATATCTAAATTATGTTTATAATATATAATTCAATTTTTCTTCTATGTACAAATTTTTAATTAAAGCAAGCTTCTCTATTTCTAAGGAACACTTCTTTTTTTGTCTGTCCAATTCAGCTACTAAAGGAGAAATATTTTATCATTTGTATGGCATGCTGTATTGTATAACTTGTATTTCACAATAATATTAAATCAGTCTTTAATTTCACTTAGTATTAAATACTAATTAAAATTTAATAGCAGGAAAAATATTTACAATTTAAATTATAATTATCACCTCTCTTATTTAAAATTAATAATTGATAAAGTTTTATATTTTCTTATTCGCAGGCCATATTATACATCGCTTTCTACTGGATGTTGTGACAGGCGTATGTTCCTCTGATAGAACCGTACCCGGAAGTACCACTCAAGGTTAGGCATACGATTACAGTAAGTCCAATCCAAGCTTGAATTTTTAATTGAAATTTATTTTGGTGTGCCCTATGAAATTTTCGCCAATACGGATATTTAAATAATCAAACATTTCAACACATCTGTAATTGTTTTAATACATTATTTTACTTAGCCATTGTCGTATTTCTGACTAGTCAGACGAGGGCATTGTCTAATTGGACTAAAAAAAGCCGTGGAAGGATTATGTTTTTTTGTTTTTTTGGATTGCTTTATAAATAAATTTATTATAAGTACAAATTTCCCAGCTTGTAAAAATTTGGGACTAAAATATATGTTTAATTAATAAAAATGTATTTATTGTAAATAAATAATAAAAACATGTTTATTTTCACAAGGCTACATAAATAGAAATATCAATTGGAAATAAATCATTAATTAGTTGGTAAATGTCTTGAAATATAAAACTAAATTATTAAGTTATTAGAAAAACATCAAGAAAATTCTTAAGGTTCATTCCAACGACCAAACTCGCCACAAATGGCAACCTAAAAATTTTCAGTTGTTACTACGTTAAGAAAAATAGACGTTTCTTATGCAAAACTTCGTTTTAATAGCCCCCATCCCAGATGGTGTATATTTGTCATGCATTTGGACGATTAGCGAAATTTCATAAATCTGACAACGGAAACATAAAATATCTATAATTTTTAAGAAAATATTTATTTTGTAATAAGAAGAACCTACTTTAAATCACTCAATCTGTGAGGTACCACATTTCATTATTTAAAAATAACGCTAGATATTTCATGATACATGGGAACCAATTGCACGCCAGTGAATATATCGCCAAAAAGTTGCCAAGGATTCTAGAACTAATAGATTCTTTCGTATTTAAAATTTCAATCTGTCCGCTGATGACTTTCAGTTAATTTGTAAATACCTCTATCTAATTTGCCCCATTACTATTCATTCTCACGCATCTGTTAATCAAAACGCTATTATGGAAAGTGAATCTACTTCAAAAATGTTCCCAAATGTGTGAATCGTGTGCTTTTGAATGTAATTTATGTACAAAATAGCCATGTAACAGTTTTGGATTCATGTGATATTAATATTGACAGCCTCATGGTATTTGATTTCTGATCGCATTATAAATTTTCCCTTTTCTATCAAACCAACTTTTCAGTAGTCTATAATTTTAAAAAAACCGAAATACGCGCCAAACTATCTTAGTTTTCCAATAAGTTAGAAAATTGGTCTCCAAAAGCAACTTTTATCCGAGAAACTAGCAATTATATAGTTCATTTTGGCGAATTTTGGTTATTAGCTCATTAATAATAAAGTGATGTTTTGAGCCAATATTGATGCTTGACGTCAGCTGTTATATTCATATTTCAAATGCAGTTGTTATATTTATATATATTCTGTATATTCATATTTCAAAGTACAAAATTACTGCTGAATCCAAGAAATAAAAGGCGGAAACATAGCTTATGAATAGAATCTTTTTACTTTCTCGCATACGAATAATAAAATAGTGAAATATTCGAAAAATTTGATCTCAAAATTTTGAAGAATCATCACGTTTTAGACCCCCCCCCCTATATTCGAAAAACACGTTTTATGGTATTATCTTTCTCTGTAGGTGACCAGAATTATTTAAAAACTTTGGCTAGTAGGATAAAATTTGGTACACGGCAAAATTGGAGATTTCTATCAAATTCTGTGTAAAATCTGTTGAGGGTAAGTCTGTCAGTCAGGCTGTTCAAATAAAAATTAACACGATAATTGCAAAATGAGGAAAGCTAGATGGATAAAATTCTATTCAAATATTTAATATCCATAGTGCAGATCCTTATCAAATTTCTAGTCAACTCCAATGAAAGGTTGAACATCTGTCGGTCATTAATTTCAAAAATTTGTAAACACAATTACTCAAAAACGTAAGGACTTAAATTTATAAAATTTGGTACGGGATTTTGAACCAGTTTTGTATCAAATTTTTGTTTGGATTGTCCCTTGCATTATATTAAGATGAAAAGAATTAGTTTTTTTAATGATATCAATGCCGGCTTGCTGGCACAGAGGTTGCGCGTCTTCCTCGTGTTCTGGAAGTCCCGGGTTCGAGTCCAGGTTCGGGCATGGTTGTTCTTCTGTGTGCTATCTGTGTGAATGTGCCCCCCTGTAAAAAGGGGCTGTGCAAGTGAATGTGGTGTGTGTATCATCTTCATATGAGCTAGAAGTCAGACTTCTGCCCTCGGGTGCTCAGGAGTCCATACCTTCAGAAGCTACTGCACCCCCCTTTCCGTGGTAAAAAGCGGACACGACATCATCATCAATGATATCAATTTCATCTGTGCATAATTTCTCCATAATTTCAATAATATATTTAATTCAATTTGAAGCGAAGTCTGTTTTGAAATGTTATATTGCAATTCAAACTCATCCAATTGCGTGCTTTTGCTTATTATTAATTTCTTCTCAAGGTTTCCATTTTCGTTTTTATTTCGCATGTATACACTTTTTAATTTGCAATAAACTGATTCAAATGTGTTGATGTTTTTAGTCCAATCAAATAACAAGGTGAATTTTTTAATATGTATTTTATATTAATCTTTTAGCAGCCTAAAAAAGGGAATAATATAGACGAACCAGATAGTCGCCAAAGGCGGCTAATTTACTATGAATGTGTAAGTTGTTTGATGTCTTAAATTAAATTTTATGTCGCAGGTAGAAGCAAAGCTGCTATTAATGTGGAAATAGAATAAAATTCTGCAATAAGGACTTCATACTGAAATGAATTTCAAATAATGCTTATGAACAATAGAATTCTGGGAAAGAGTGAAGAAAATGATTTTGAAAAGCGTCCTAAAATTGCAAATGAAAGTAAGCTCCATTTCCGTTTATAAAGATTAATGTTTTTCATATCCAAAGTTGTGAATGCTTTAAAAAGTTGGTTTTCATTTTGCAGTTTATGAACTTTGTCGATTGCTATCAGAACAGCGAAAATCTATGGGCAGTCCCAGCAGTGAAAATAGTTCCGATACCTCACTGATCGCTACCCCAAATGTTCATCCATTTTTAAATAAAAAAACTCAAAAGAACAGCTCTCCTGTTACAGACGGAACTTTAACACATGATTTCAGTTTAATACCTGCTTCTACTGATGCACAGAAACATTCTAATTCCTCTATTTCTTCACATTCGGAGCCATTGTTTGAGAATCAGCATCCATATATTAAAAACAACTATTCTTTTTTACCTTTCGAATCAAACACGACTGAAAATAAAAGAACTCAAAGATACAAAGAATTTGGAAGGCCAACAATTCTTGAAACTTTGAATTATAAAAGTTATAGCGCACCAATAGTAAGCAACATTAAAGCAATACCATTTACCTCAGATTCTCATAATCAGTTTGAAGAGCAGTTGAGAAATAAGGTAAATCATTCTGAAAACAGGTCACATGAAGTTAGTTCTTGTAACAAAATAAATATAATGTACAAATCGATTTTAGAAAACGATCATTTCCTTTCTGATATAAACCTTCATTCAGAAGACATATTTTCAGCATCTGGTCTTTTGGAAGGAAAGCAGAGAACATTATTCGATTCTGACAAAAGCCAGAGTGATTCAAGTACATTATTTCTAAGCAATCGTTTCTATGCAACAAAACAAAATACATCCTCCTTTAATTCTATGAACTTGTGTGATATAAAATTCCAAAAAGATAATAGTTTATGCAGAACAGTTCTCCATAATGCAGATAGATTGACGGAACAGTATGAGGAACTAAAATCTAATCCTGGGCAAGTTTTAAACTCTGTGCAAACAGGAAGTAAGCTCATTTCTTTTAATTTTTCATTACTTTTAGAAAACCAAAGAAACCAAAAGGAGGATGATAGAAATTTAATGCAAAAGAAAGCTTCTAGAAAATTCTCAGTACCCAACAATATAGGTTTGATAAGCAAATCTGAGAATGGCTTTTTTGTGCAAGCAAAATGGCGCGCACGAAAGTGCAAATCTGAAGGTCAAATTATACATGAAAGTAAAAATACCCAGGCTATTAAACTTTTGACAAATAACATCTCTAAAAATGTTGATTTAGATTCGAATCTCAACAATCTCCAAGCAAATATATCAAGCGAAGATGCCTCAAAACTCAAACGCATACCTACTTTTCGCGGCCAAAAATTACCTGCAAAAGTAAGTGTGCTTCTTTTAAATGGGCCGATTCTTCTGAATTACACAGAAAATATTGCAGGTAAATCACAAGAAATACTCATTTGCACTAAAGATACCATAGAAGATGTTATTCGAAACGAGAATGGCGTTCGAAATCAAGATATTATGAAAAAACTTCTCGCCAAAAGCAGGCCTTATATAGGAAAACCTATTCACATCATTTTTGATCCCCAAAAAGCCACAGAGTTTCCTTCACCTGTTGATTCAGGCGAGGGAATTCCTGTCCTTCTTCGCCCTTCTCCTGCAAAACATAATTTACTGGCGGAAGAACTCAAAGTTGCAATCACAGCAGCTCGCCAAGTCAATGATAAAAATGGTCCTGACAGAACTTCATATTCCGTCTGGGGAAACAGCAGCGAGGAAACGTTGGTGGAAAAGCAAAATGATCAGTCAAAGGAGATTGAGAACAGGATGCGTAACACGGATTCTTGTGGATTAGACTCATCTGCTAAGCAAAACAAAAGATTGGAAACATCCAGTGGCACTCGCTCCTTCGAGCTGCAGGCAAAAAAGAAACTGAAAATAAGGCTCTGCCGGAGAAAAAAGTCCCTCACGGCCTTGAAGCGTGTGAATGTGAAACAGATAGTGAACTCTGTGTTCAGGAATTTCTTTCACTTTTACTCTGTTCTTGGAGGCCATTTGAAATCCGGGTCAGTGATCACGAAATCGAACAGCATCCTCTGGTTAAGGGAGGCGGGAATTGCCACTGATGCACGAAGCCTGGAAATGGCGAATGAACTATTTAAAACCATCGCTGGGTCAGTATCTCAAATATTATTTTCTCTCTTTCGTGCATTAACCCATCAATTGCCACGATCCCCATTGGTTTTTGGAATTTTAAGGTACATACACAATTGGGAGATAAAAAATGTGTTTGGTATGCCTGAAGTTTAGTTTCATTTCGCATACAACAATCAATATTGTATGTAGCAGAAAGTGTGTATTCTATGCTCCGTTTATTAACAACAAACTTGTAATTCGTCTGTAAATTAAACGAAGCAGAGTTATTATATTTGAAGCATTACATTTTACCATTTGGTTTGTATATTATAATGAAATAACGAGTATAAATATGTGATTTAGAAGCTACAGAGACGAGTATACTTAACCACTCTTTTGTTTTCTATCGATCTTTTCCTTTTTAATATTTGATATCATTTTCAAGAACATCAAATATTAACAAAAAAAAGACATGCCTGAATATAATTATATTGTTATATAAGCTTTTGACTATAAATATGACACATCCGGGCAAAAAATACAATTTTCTTTTTGTTAGTTAATGGGCTAATGGTACTTCTTTTCTTTCAATACTTCTTCTTTCCACAATTCTTTTCCTGCAGATAATGAATCGAAATATCATTATACAACAAAATAGCTTTTATAGGGCTGGAAATATTACTTCATACAAGAGTACTAATTATATATTTACTGACAAATGATAGCATTCCACGATGCCACATTGGTGTCCATCGAAAATGATAATCTTATCTAATGATGATTAAAATGATCATTATCAGCTAATCTAACTGGTATCAAATAAAAGAATCCCGATTAGATGTGAGGACGGCATCTTCTAATAATAAATCAGGGAGGGGAGGCATATGAAGCAAGACGATTTCACGTAGGAATTAAACTATCGAATCACTTCGAAGGGGGGGGGGAGATAATGGCTTTTTTTGTAGATAATATTTTTTTTCCCAAAATTGCTTACTATTTTATGCTGCTTACCGTTTTAACTGGTTAACCTTATTTTTTAAATAGTAGAAAAAAGTTACAATGATTGTAATACCCTTAACATGAATCAAAACCACACTGGATGTAAGATGTGACATTCTGAAACAAAAATGAGTCGTAAAATTGCAACTTTTTGATTTAGATGGATATATATATATATATATATATATATATATATATATATAATGCATTAAAGAACATTTATGGTGTGAATTTTAAAAAAAGAATATATTGGGTGTATAAAGCAAAAGATTGGAACTTTTCTTCAGAAACTCAAAGAAAAAGTGTATAAAAGAGCTTGATGGAAAAGGAAAAGGGACTTATCGCTACATCGATAACTTAAAAAACTACTACAGGATTATATTTCATAGCACAAAAAGGCAATTTACATGATATGCAAAGTGTTATTATTGCAGTGTTTTTTCATAGTACCTTTTAAATGCCCTTAAGATGTCGATGATTTATGCAATTACCGAAGGGCAAATATTTTTAGAAGTTATTCAGTATTTCCACAATTTGTTAGAGACATACAGGATAAGGTCTATTTTTAAAAAGTTGCGAGATCAGCAATTACGGAATAAGTGACTGAATAGAAAAACGCTGATACAAACGAATATTTTAAGGACATATGGAATGCCGAAACTGCATTTTGTATGGTTGCAATCATTACAGCTGCGGCCATTTAAACTTTTATTTAATCACGTTTCGACTTAGCCTTCTTAGGGCCCGGGGCAAACATTTCTTTGGGATCTCCCTTCTGTCTTTTTAGTTTTTGAAAATTAACGTTAAAAAAGTTCATTAAAGAAGGAAACGCAAAATAAACTTTCCATTCGATTTGGAAGCCTTTTCTGATGTGGAAGCCCAAGGCAACTGCCCCGTATGCCCCTGACTTGGTCAAGCTCTGAATTTAATCAAAATTATAAAATTTACTAGTAGTTTTAAAGAGTTTAAAGTTGAGAATCTGAGTTACATGTTCAGTGAGCTGCTAATTATTGAAAATGAGCTAATTAAGCTCTTGCGATGCTAAAGACGCGCCCTCACACCGAGCAGCTTTTGTCACGGAATCGCCAACGGCGCGCTGCATAATTCAACAGGCAAATCTCGCTGAAGTAAAACTTCATGATCCGTCGAGACTGAGATTATTAGCCGAAGTGCAGTTTACAGGCTCACAGACTTTGGTCGAAAATTAATTCATTAAAAAGATATAGATTTTTTTTCTAGTTCTATAAAGTATCTGATAATTTGTGTGGCCTCGCTGAGAATTATAGTAGTCTGTTTTTGTACAAGCACCAGTGAATTTCCTGCCTCCACAAGTGGTTACTGATCCTGAAAGAAATTATCAGCCAAAAACAAAAACTCAACCTAAAAACTTTTTACCCAGCGAAATTAAAAATTCTTGCGAAATAAGAAAAAGAAAAGTCAAATTTACCCTAGAGGAGAAATTTAAAACTCCTGTCACAATTGAAATCATGCTTTCCTATTAAAGAAAATCTTGAACTGTTTTTTTTCTTCAAAATTTGGGTTTTACTAACAATTCTCACCGTTGACCCCATTAACTCAAAACCCAATAGATATAATTGTTTAAAAGTTACAATATAGGTTTTAAATTATGTGGGTTTTGAAATGAGGTTGTAGTTGATGAAGTACTTTTTTTTTAATCTAAAGATGTTATATTAAAATTCTGCAATAAATTAGTGGAAAACTCTGTTGTAAATTAATAAAAAATGCATAGTTATACTCATTTATCCACCACCACCCCAATCATTTACATGAATTTCAAAAGTTTTCTTTGATGGGTCATTGCATAAATTGTTATCGCCTATAATTTGTGCGCAAAGAAAAATGCGATTTTGGCATAAAATATTAGCTGTTTCGGATAGTTTCATTAAAAATTAACTATACATTCCCTTCCTTCTCAAATAAAAATATAATGTTTATAAAAGAAATACTTTTGAGTGATTTCCGATTTTATAATTAACAATGCCTTAAAAAATATTTTAAAAAAAGTATTTAAAGAAAAACCCAATTTATAATTTTTTTTATTCCAAACATTGTTGGTTACCTTAAATTAAACCAACGCTCGTATGTTTTCATTCTAATAATCGAGTCTATTCCTTCTTCTATGATATGAGTCGAAATCATATGGGACGCTTAGCTTTATTTTTGGGTTATGTTGTGTTGTTGAGGAAAAAAAAGAGAACATGACATCACAATGTAGAGTAAGTCTGTGAGCAATTAGATATTACATGCTCATGCACAAATATTTTTGTCCTCTAATTTACGGTTAATGTGAACTAACTCCATTGATTAAAAGCTATCAGAAAATTATTGAATTTCAACTTATTTCTTTGCAAAATTCAGTTTGCAAATTATTCTTTTTAATATCGGCAAGTCCGACAACACATCAACTTAACCCTCTATGGTCCTAGTTTTTGTTTTAACTCCCAAAAAAATTGTGGGAACGAAAAATCAGAAATTATAAGCCTATATATGCAAATTAAATCAAATTTTTGTGTTTAAACAATTTTATTGCGTTATAATCATTACGTGACTTTCAAGTCGCACCGGCCTATAAAATGTGCACTTCTGTGTATAATGGCTCATATGTGTAAGTCCATAAAACAATTCGTATTTGGTGTAAGGCATAAATGTACATGCATCCATAAACATAGTTTGGTAATCACTGACAAAAGCACAAATAATTTCAATTGGATCAAATGGTTTTACCTACTTTTACTGCCAACCGTTTACACAACAATTATTTTGCTATTTCGGGTAGATGAGCCTAGCAATGGTCATGAATACTGGTATTGGATGTGTTTGCAACGTCATAGAGTTAAAATTTATGCGCCGTCTCAAGAAAAAATCTATAATTATTTTGTGAAATGTCGATAAATTAAAATGTGACCTGAAAGTTACACGGGCCCATAGGGAGTTAAATTATCTTAACCCTCTCACAATGATGAGAAATCGGAAAGGATGAAAATAGAATTTCTAAAGTATGAAAAAAATATCCGCTTTACATGAAATTAAATAGCAAAAATTTTATATTAAATTGTGTGATATTTGAATATCGAATTGACATTAGTGATAAAGGAGTGAAAGTAATTTATTTATTCGCTTGAAATGTAGCATGAAATAGAATGACAGCAGTTCATGCAAGAATTGGAAAATTATGAAATGAATTTCCCATCAAATTTGTTCCATTAATTGGCATATTGATCTTTTGCTTATAATCACTTTTGATTCTTCCTTAAAAATGGAAAAATGAAAATTATTTTTCTGCTTGGGTAAAAGTTTTGCATTATCTATTTCATAAATAATTTAATCTTGGAGATGAATTTAAAAATCAAAAGACAAGAAACAATTTCTATTTGTCTGTATAAATGAGGACATAATAACCTCATTTCCTTTTGAATTTATTGGTTCATCAAACGCTTACCAGCATTTTCTTCCTCTTCTTTTTCTCCATAAGTTTATAATAGGTATTTAATGTGATTAAAAATCATTAAAAAACGATTAAAATAAGTATTTTTAAACTTGCTTTCAGAAAAATATTCTTTGACACAATTCGAATTTTGAAATCGTCTGCTCTGATTATTTTCATTCGGGGATCTGGTGAATGGTTCATAACAAATAATAATTTTCTTCAAAATCTAAATAATAAAATGAGAAGATAATTCTTTGAAATCAAAATACATTCTTACTTTCCTTCCACAATTCAAAATAAGAATTACTCTTCCTCTTTCCCACGGAAATTACACTTAACTGCATCCTCTTAAGAAGTAGAACAAGCACGTCTTCATTCATGAAGTCCTTTCCTCAAAAATAAAAATGAATGGATGAATAAAAGTCATCTAGACAAAATAGGAATAATGAATGAAAATGAGCATCCTATGATCAGTATATTTTTAAAGACAAATAATATATTTTCTTATTACAAACAGAAAACGAATTATCATCCTTTTTCTTACAGAAAAGTAGAACTTAACGCACCATTGATTTCCAACGCTTCGCTGCCCTGGTTTGTTACAAGATGTTTAAATATGAAATAACGAACAAGAAATTTTAAGATTCATCATATTTATCTCAAAAAGCAATCCATTTCGTTCGTTTGCAGTTTTTAGTTTAATACCAGTATTATAAATAGAAGGCGTCTTCATAATTTGGCATAACTAGTTTATTTTGACCGAAATTAAGGCTCGTATGGGGAAATAATGGCTGTGGTTTCTTCAAAAGGCTCTCATATATTTTCTAAGAAATGTGGCGTAATGATTGACCCTGTTCGATCAAATAAGAGGTTAGTGTTTAAAGACTTCTTTATTTACAGACTTATATACAGAAAAATAAGTTATCATCTAGTTTAATATGGGCGATAATATTTACATCACTCTTAATACCCAGGTAGCGCATCCTGTTGCATAATATTATACAATATTGTTTGATATTATATGATATTAAACAATGTTCCACAATATTAAACAATATTGCGAATATTGATCAATATTATACAATATTTGTGTGCTACTAGGGTAGTCATAAACCAGAAACCACATCAGAAAGAACCTCATCATAAGTCAGAAACCACATCAGAAAAGCTATCAGGCTGTTAGTGCATCACGCTACTACAGGGTAATCTCAAGGAATCCACCAAACGTCATCGGGTCGAGCTGAACTCAGAAGCCCGAATCACACGAAGCTTCTTTCATCTCCTTCAAAACGATCCTCCGAAGACTTCGAAAACAAATAAATCTCTTTCAAACTCTCCAAAACACGCACGCACGCACGCACGCACGCACGCACACACACACACACACACACACACACACACACACACACACACACAC
>JAOUZG010024539.1:346404-418058 GCA_026289955.1 Argiope argentata | reverse complement strand
CACACACACACACACACACACACACACACACACACACACACACACACACTGCTTTCTTTCAAAAATCTCGCATTTTATCTTCTGTCAAAAGTCCGTCTCTCATTTTCACATTTGTGCATTTGGGTTTCCGTTCACCCAAAATGGTCTCCAGTTGACCATGGGGATGTTCGGTAATTATCCACCCTTTTAGTTGAACATCCGCAATAAAAAGAAAATTAAATCCGAAGAGTTTGACACCATTTCCTTTTTAGATATAGTTTATTTCCCCAGAAGGACAAAAAACGCACGTATGGCTCTTTATCTGGACTCGACTTAATGTTCAAATGACTCTACTGGGGGAAGAATCCCCCATCTGGCAGTCTAAAGCACTTACAAAATGAGGCAGGAGGGCAGTTGTCACAGGTAGCCCGAAATTCCAATTATCTTGTGTGGGAATCAGTTAACGTTACAAAGGACAAACAGGTGTCTCAAAGCAAGAGAAATGAATCTTTACGTGTTACCCTGCCACCACTACCTTCTACATAAAATTGTGGATCCTGGACGAGATCGTGAGTCCCGCGAGCACTCAGATTTCAATTTTCACACTCCTGAGAATTTTGGGTTTCTAAGCATAGCAAAGAAAACGTTTACTTGTATGATAAATGCATGCCATTGATAAATAACATTTAGGAAAGATTGATCCTTTTTGGCTTAAATCTAATATTTGTATTGAATGTAGCTTGCGATATTTTGTGATTATTCGCTGTCCCGAGATTAATACACAAATATCAGAAAATCGAATATGTATTTTGGACTAATTCAATTTTTTTTTACCCTAACCAAAATCAAAACTCGATATACACAACTTCACTTGTTATCACAAGATAAATCAAATCGTTTTTGCATCTTTAAGTTTGCTTGCATTAAAAGTACAGATCAATATATATACCTACTTTTTGACAAATTTAGTTTCAATAAGAATAGATACTAAAAGTGTGAAGCGGACTTCATTTACCTAAATATTTGGTATATAATTTGGTGCCTACCAGTGATATTCTGTATAAAATTTTGGTTTCAATCGTTTGAGAAACACGCGTCTGAAACACAAGTTCGATTTTCGGACACTATTCACAGATTAATCGCCAAAAAACTCGCTAAGGATAACGCGTTATATTAAAAAAGAATTCAAAACTCCAAACGTTAATAATTAGTATCTATTAAATGCCAATGTCATGCAGGACCTTCTCTGGAATAACACCTTTATTAGAGAATATACGAGAATAAAATCGGGAAACCATTCTGTTTGATTTCGTAATATACTTATATTCCAATCGAAAAAGCATTCTGAATATATAATTATTAATCCAATGTGTAATGCTTTATTGTGATAGAAATTCTAGATAATAAATGTAAGTCTTTCGCCTTCCATTTCAGAGCCAAAGTGGTGTTGAACATTTTTGACTACATGCAATTTCTTAACACTTTTGCCCGAAAACAGCGAATGGCAACGGTGGATTTGATTAGACAGTTAACAATCTGCGAACTTCCGGTGGCATCGAAAAGACTAGTAAGTTCTATTTATTTTGGTAGACAGATGGAAAGTTTATGATTGGTTTCTGCATATCTGACAGCAGCAAGATCTCGTATCGAAAGCTGTTTTATCCTAAACTATTTTAAAGTTAAATCCAATCTCACACGAAAGTTATAAAATAATCTTTTTTTTGAAATATATGCAATTCAAAGTAATAACGTAAAAGCATCAAGCGCTGATGGAAGTATTCTAACGAAGTAAATTAGAATTTTAACGATTTTAATTACAAATTTGAGATTTTCAGTGGATGTTTTTATCTTTTTATTACAATATCCATTGTGGCTTGAACATAATTTTTAGTTTCCCAGGCAAAAATACTGTTTAATGCTTAAAATCATAAAAAAATAATGATAATGTGTTTGTGCCTGTGTGTGTGTTAGTGCTCTTCAGGCTACAGTCTTGATCAACAACTACCAAATTTGGAACATGTACACCTTGGGTACCTCATAACGATTTTTTTTAAATTTCAATTGAGTAAAAATTAAACGAAATTTCAACTTTTTTCCGAAGTGTTGACTTTCAAAAATATTGCAGATAAAAATACGTTTTATACCATTTACAAATTTTTAAAATTATCTTTCAAATAATACCAATTTAATATTCGTGCGAATTTTTCCAGTTTTCCTGTTCAAGCAATTTTTTTTAATTTTGCTTAATTTTCAACAATGGAGTACATTATTGTCCTAAAATTGAAACTATTTTCTGTTTTTTCTCAAATATTTATCCATAGGATTTTTCCCACTGTTTAAAACTTTAGAAGGATTTTGTTTGATATTTGAGTAACTTACAAAATGAATAAAAAAATAAAGCGAAATTTGGAAAATAAATGCACCGGATATTCACTTTTTCAACTGTGTTATGTATTTCAACTGTGTATTATTATAGTCTCCTTCAGAAAGTTCGTGTAAATTATAAACAGAGCTTAATTACAACAAAATAGCATAGCATCATTATCAATCAATTTGGCGGAATCCTAAATAGGGGAGGTTAATGTTAATAAATAACCATTATTCTGAAATCAAATGTAACCATTATTCCCAGCGAACCAGCTGGTCAATTTAAGCGACTAGTGCTCTAATAAAGGTATGCAGTTAGTGATTTTAAAATTCTAATTATTTTCTGATTTTTTTTTAAATTGTTATATTTTATTATTCCTTATTACAAGGTTCTTTGTTAATCAATCAGTAAATTTAGAGGTTTTTAACATGCATCAAGAGGAACAATGCTTACGGTGGAGCAAGAGCTGGGAAATTTGCCTGAAAAATTGAAAATCATATAACATGTATGCAGGCTCCGAACCTAGAAGACATTGTTAGAATTCGTAAATGCATACATGTGGACGATGAATAATTTTCATGTCTGTGCACTGTGGAAATCTCAATACCAGTTTAATCAATTGCATAGCAATCAGTACAGCAATCATACGAGATTATTTGTGTGGCCACATTTGTTGCTCAAGTGCTTGAATGGAGCAACATACCTTATTATTTTTCTTTTTTGAAGCATATATTTCTGGAAATTTTGGGAATTGCGCCTGTCGCAGTGCAGTGAGTTATGTGATAAGCGCATGATAATACTTCTGCGTATTTTTCTGACTAGGTTCATAATTACCCCAATTTTCAAACTCGGGGAGGTGGGCTGGAAACCATTAATAAATTGCTTGACCTCCAAGGTCACCAGATCTTAATCCGTATGCCTGTTTTCTATGTGTCTTAATCACTTGTTTATGCGATGCCTATGGACACAACGCAGGATTTCATACCGCAGATTGTCGTTGCTGTAACATTGCAGCAGACATCATAAACATACCTACTAGCATTTCTGAAAATCCTTTTTACGCCATTATAGATTGAGCAAAGGTGTCAATGACCTTAATTTCCAACAACTCTTGTAATAATGAATCAAATATCTTTTTGTGATTATGATTACACTTTGTCATTCCTGCATGATGCCAGACCCTGCGTAGATATCTTACGATTTTCACTGCGCGAATTTGGTCTACAGTGTCATGTCAAATTGCAGTCTTTTTTCCACTTTACATCTGCAAACAGCTCTTTGAATTTGTGCATTCGTCAACAAAATTCCTGATAAAAGCTGACTCCAGCCCTAAATGGTATTTACTTACTTTTGCCGCGATGGCAACCTGGTGGTCGACAAATAAAAAAATAAATGTAAGCATGGGTTATAAAATGTCGAACATATGGGTCTCTAATTATTTATTACAGGTTCGAAATCCTGATTGTAACAATGATATTTGTTTAGTGCATATTAAGTCTCTGTAATGCATATGATTTGCGGTGGACAAGTTATTAGTGACACAAAATTTCAACGGAGTGATTAACGTGCATAATTAACAGTACAATAATGTATGTTATTAGCAATACTTGTGCCTATCATTCTCCCTGTAGATAGAAATGAAATATGAGAAATATGTGCCTCCTCCAACTGTAATCAGTCTACTTCACGCTCATAATCTCTTTTCCAGCAATATGCCACTACAGACTCATTATCGATGTTTGCACAGGGGTCAATGCTGAATGAAGGAATATGTCTCTAATTACATATCATAGGAAATTACTTATGAAGTGCATACGCATAACATTCGCTTTTCATTATATTGAACACCTAGAAATACTCGTGCACCACTAAGTTTCACACGAGGCTTACAGGAGTAGACAACACATTGCATAAAGACATCACATACAGAACAGCTTCTCACGCATCACATTGCTTTACATGCATAGCCCTTTTTACAGGAGGGCACATTCAAACCTTTCTCAGATAGAACAATAAAGAACAACCATACCTAAACCGGGACTCGAACCCAGGTCGTCCAGGGCAGGGGGAAGACTTGTTACCCCTCTGCCAAGACGTCGGCATACTATACACCTGTATGCACTTTTCTGACATTTTGAGCCACTAACGATTTGTCGAACATTGTGAGTGTGACCCAGAATTAAATCTGCCATCGAGGCTCAAAATATCATGACTGATACAGCACAGAAGCGTGGAATCGAGTGGGTGTTCCAATAAAAGTGTTATTACTTGATCCTTGGCTATGTTTTTTGATAATTTCTGGCAAGTGGCTAATAGTGCCAAGTATTCGTATTTCTGTTTCAAACACCTTTTCACAACCGATTAAACCCAAAAGTTGATACTGAAATATAATTGTAGTCAAAACCCTCATACCAAATTTGTTAAATTAAAGGCAGTGAATTTTTAAGCTATCAATTATCATGTTGACATGCTTCTAAAAACACAGACCGACAGACTATCATTCCTCTGTTAGAATCGGCTCAAAATTTAATAACTGTCGCCAGGGCAGTAAATGTTAAATCTATGAACCGAATTTTATTCATTCGGCTGTCTTCGTTTTGCAGTCATTTTACTCATTATATTAGGACAGTTGTTTAAGCATACTTTTATTTAATATATTTTTCACAGACAAACGAATCGACAGATATAATGCTAAGATTGTGCTTGTCTAGCTCAGGAAAGTCAAAATCGAAGTTATTCGTCAAAAACTCGAATTCAAGTTTTTCAACGATTACAATACTTTCTCTATACATCGTACAAGAGAAAGTAAAAAAGGTTGCATGTTAAGATGTCACACTCTAACCGTAGTTCAAATAAAAGAACCAGTCTTAAATTATTTCCATTTCATTTCATTGCATTAGTGTAACAAAACTAATCCATATCACTTTTCATATTTACCATTTTATTCCGCTTATTTTCACAAATAAATTAGTAAAATGAGATGTGAAATTTTTTAAAAAAAGAAATTACATTACTTATATTAAAATGTTCAAATGTTTGATTTGTATTCTATTTTTCAAATATTTCTTTCTTTTTTTTAATTTAACAGCACAAGCATCATTCTGTAACAAGACGGCAGAAAACTCATCATTCAAAGCATCCCGGGCAACGAAGTACTAAAGTTGTATCTATGTATAGGAGTCAAAGTCTTCCAAATTTAAAAACTACTCTAGCAGTATTTAATAGCTAATAATAATAATAAAAGAAAACACCTTTCAACTTTACACTCAGTAACTGGCCTCTTTTTCAATCTTGGAACCCAAAAGCCGATTCTAATATATAGCGTCTCTGCAAAAAACTAAAATAAAATCTCAATTGTAAATAAAATCATTGTACAACATTTGCTCTTATTTATGTTTCGGCTGTTTCGTTTTTATTTAAAAAAAGGAAAAAAGAAAACTCAATCAATTTCCCCAGTTTTATAGAATTTGATGATATATTTTTTAAAAATCAATTTGCGAAGAAAAAAGGTTTTTTAATAGTAATTTCACTCAGATATCATTTTTTTAAATATGAAAATGCTCAGTCTCGCGTCCCCCGTCAGATAAATAGCATATCACGTAATTGAGGATGAGAAACTTCAGGCATGGTGGTTGGTTCTCGCCACCCTGGTGAGTATACGAAAAAGAGTTGATCTGCTGCCTCAAAATGGATGACGGAAGTGTACTTCTCAAGGGCAGCTTTATACCGAGGGCGGGTGATGGCCTTTAGGACTCAACACGCAGTTACCGTTAGTATTTTGTGGTATTAAAAAAATTCGGCCAGTCATTAACAGTTTCACTACAGTCTCGGCCCAATCGACCGAACAAATTATTTACCAGTGGGTGATATAGTTTCTGTTTCAAACGAAAAGTACAAAATGCAGAGTGAGGGCATCCTTGGTGATAACTCATTTAACATTCACCACCCCTCTTTTGAAATAAAAACTGGCCCGCCAGTAAAGAACTCGCACCGGCCAATGGGGCCGAGTCAGTAGTCAAATTGTTGATGACTGGTCAAATTATTTTAATGTCCCAAAATGCTATCAGAACTGAATAGTTAATTCCTTTACGCTACCCGATTAATAATCCATGAGCAGTGGTTCAAACTCTAACAAATATTTAAAAATGCAGTTATATATATATATATATATATATATATATATATATATATAGAGAGAGAGAGAGAGAGAGAGAGAGAGAGAGAGAGAGATGTTCCGAATTTTTCAACTTGCTATATATTTTTTTCTGTTTCATATATTTTTTTCTTTTTATATATTATAGTTTTTTATATACATACATTTATTTCGAGTATCTGGAAAAGGGTTCTATCAAACAAAGGCTTGCATCAAATTTTATATTTAGATAATAATAATTTTAATATCGATTATATTTATATTTGTCTTCTTAAATGTGTCTATATAAGTGTTTTTACTGAAAAAAAGCGGTATTTCACACACAACACAGCACACACACTCACAAAAAAAACTTTTTTACAAAATAATTATTTAAACATTTCCTATCGGCAACACATGCCGACAATCACATAGAGCGCCATCTCATAAATTTTTGTGGTACTTGCATTGTTGCCATAGGTTAACCTAAGGGTTTCTAAAAAGTTTGTGGGATGTCACATTATCCGAATATGAATACTTTTGGCTCATGTAAAATAGCAACAATGAATTTATTCAACTAAGTGCATTAATGTTTTTTTTATTTTAATGGGCAGTCCATATATAGGGAACAATTGAAAAATATTCATATGAAATCAATATGCGATGCGTCTCTAAAATATTTCCCCCGAAAAAACTTAATTTTACAAAAAACTTGCTGAGCGAAGCCTGGTTTTCCAGGTACTATCTAATTACATTCGAATTTACTCTATAAAGTAGTAAAATCAATAGAATAAAACAAACAATATAAAATGATCATCACTGATTTTTCGCATATAGTACTAATATATAAGCCTAGATTCAGGATTATCAAAATGACCAAATGTATAAAAATAGGATTAGACTAATGTTGTTTCAAATTCGATCGATTCCAATTGAAAACAAGCGTGAACTGTTTTAACGATTTTAATTTTTAAACGCTAAATGGAGACCTTACCTCTACGAAATTAACACGAATTGTACCTAAAAGAATAAGTAAACGAACCTGCGATCAAACACACTAACCATTTAATATAATAACGAGTAGCTGAATCATAAATACTTTATTAAAAAATATGTATCAGCTATAGTTGGTACGTTATAACTGAAATTAATTTCAAGTTTTCAGCACAGTCAGATGAGTATATACAAGAATGAAATGAAATTACTAACTTTATAGATAATGCATCACATTTCAAAATTTATCGCATCAAATTAATGTCCAAACAAGTATGATTTACTCTCTCCGTCAACTTTTTAAACAAAACTTCGCTGGCGTTCAAAAATATTGGAGATCTTTGAACATAATAGTTGTCATATCTTTACTTCAGTTTTCACAGAACATTCATTTAGCTGTCTCGTGACGTTTCTTCGGATCTAAGTCATCCAATAGCATATGAGAAGGCAACCTCTATCGTTGCAGTCCTCGTAAGGGCAATAGTGCCTTGATGATTTGCATAGCACTAAAAGGGCAAGAGGAAAAGCGCTGTTTGCAGTAGTCATCGCTCTCAGGTGCGTTTAACGTGAAGAAAATTTTCAACCCATTGTTGTCTTGACGAGCAGCACTGTAAAAAAAAAATCAAAAGTAAAATATTTTTATTTGGGTCAGCTTTGAAAACTAGGAAGTTTTTGCTTTTAAGAGGAGGATTATGCTTAGATTTTCATTCATTGATGTATCCGATATTTCTTGAGATAAAAATATTCTCATGTCGAATCATTTTAATGTAATAAAAAATACTACGGATATCTAAGAGTACTTAGAATATGATACTAAAAATCTTTTAATATTTTAAGCATTTCCTTTCTTCTTAAATTTGATGTTCATTTGAATGACATTGATATCGTGACTTTGCTTAAATAATTTTTTGGAATGCTAAAATAAGAATATGATTTAAACAAAAATGAGCTTTAAAAACCATAAAAAGATATTTTTCATAAATGTTTGAAAATTTGTGAAAAATTATACAGATTTAAAAAGCAAAGCACGTAGCAAGTCGAAAGCAAAAATAAACAAATAAAAATAAACAAATAAAAAAAAACAAATAAAAAAAATAATTTGATATACGGATCAAATACCAAAACGGTATTTTGATCCGTATATCAAAATACCAAATATTTTCATTCAAAACAAATATTGACACTTAAAGTAAAATGAAATCTTTTCTAACACAGGGTTCACTCGCAGGTAAATTATTGCCTGCAATAGAAGGTCATAACTACTTCAAGAAGATCATATGACAGCAAAGGAACTATAGTTGTCCTAACGTGACAACCATTTGCCAGTGTCTCATTAGGGTCAGGTGATGTTCCTAAGGTAGGCGTGGTCACCCATTGCGCGCAATAGTTGGCCCCGTGTGAAAGCTGCTTATGAATAGAAATATGAAATATTTCCTATGTGTACAAAACAAATATTATTGCATTGTTTTCTGCGAATGATTGTAAGATTCCCCGCCATAATTAAGAAACTACAAGATCCATTAAAGCAAGTTTTTTTTTCCCACAAAATGATCCGTATATTATAAATGTTTAATGCTACTGAAATCATCGATCTGATCAACAGACAAAGTTTCATCAGCAGTAGATGCCATGGATCAATGCTTCTGATAGTAAAGATTGCGAGGTAAGAAATATATTCTTATATGTGTAGAAGTCAGCTCTAGTGCATTTATATAATGAATTATTATATTTTGATTTTTATAAAGTGAAAGTTAAATCTTGTGAAGCTCTATAAATTTTGTATTTTGTTAGATTGTTAATGTTTAATATTAAATGTGAAGACTTCCCGTCATGATTCGTAATTCGCATTAGAGTTGACCATTTCAAGTGTACGGTTTAATCCTTTGCAATCGGACAACTTTAAAGACGATGCATTCTTTTAACATTTTATTCATTTATATTTCTAATTTTGATTGCTAAAACTACCTACAGAACAATCGGAAAATTTAAATTAATTTTGCAGGGAAATTCAAACCCGAGAAAATTATATGTATTTAATTTTAGGAGCAATAAGTAAGTCCTTGTAATTAGATGAATAATTATACATCGAATTACTTTTTCGATTAAAAAGGGTTAAATTTGAAAAATTTGTTTTTTTATGAATGAATATACCTTTCAGGCTTTCGTGGAGGAAAACAAAGAGATTATTATATATATATATGTTAAAATAAGTCAACAAAGTCGTTATAATATCACGACTTTGTTGACACATTGTTGATAGATTATATGTTTGTGGTTTGATATATTGCAATGAGTTTAAAGATGTATAAAACTATAACTACAACAAACAAAAAAATAATGTATATGTAAATATCTAATTATAATAAAATTCAATAATTGATGTAAAACTTTCAGTTATGTTCATTTAATTTATAAATACACTCAAATTTAATCATAGAAAGAATTAATAAAATATAAACTAATCAATTAATTGGCATAAAACATTCATTTAAACTTTTCTTGTTTCACGGTGTTTTGCAAGCCCAATTTGAAGAAAACCGATTTATCAGTTTATATTCCTGTTGCTTATCAAGTATTTATCCATTGTGAGATTTTTCCCCGTCATTGCCAAGGCGGTATTTGGTATTGACGTTTCCACTCACTTGACTGAAAATACGTTAAATATTGTCATACATTGAATTGTATTCAAACTGATGTACTAAATGGCTTATAAATAATCTCTAAGCGAATATTATTTCAAATATAATTGTTGAAAAACATAAAATACATCAATTTCTGGCTATTTTACTTATTTATTTTATTGAAAAATAATTTCGAAAATCGAACATAGGTCTATTGTTCCTCATTTTTGAGAAGTTCTTTGTTAAAGCATGTGTTTTATACTTTATATACAAGCATGTCTTATTTGCTTTATATAATTTTTTGCTTTATATTTAAAAAAAAATAGAACAAGCGTTTATTTCTTAAATTCTATCTAAACACGTTCATTCAAATACAAAGGTTCTTTAGATAAAGGAATTATATGGATTGATAATATTTGTATTTGTGTATTTATGTGGTAGTTAATAACAAAAATTAAACTGAACTTTTGTATGATTTTCATGACGTAAAAGTATCAGTAAAATGTTCTTCTCATGAATACATTTTTACGCATATATCTGCAGAATTTGGAGATATACGTTTATTTGAACCCTTTTTTATTAATTCAATTTTGTACACTCAGATGTCTCTTCTCAGGCACCATTCAAAACATTGTACCCTTTTGACGTCTTATTTAAGTTTTTAATTTTCATTGCTAAGAATATGTAGATTGGTAAGAAAGTGTAGATTAATATTTCGGGGAAATTCAACTTAAAACAGTTATATTTTTGGAGCAATAAATAAGTCCTTGTAATGGAAATAGTTACCGTAGAAATGTATATGTTCATTCAATTTTTTAAAAAAATTACCATAATTAAACATTTATCAAGTGGCATTTCATTCAGTCGTAATCATGAATTAAAAAAAAAAAGATTTTTTTTCTCCTTCCCAGTCATTTCTTCACGGTTCAAAATTAAGAGGTCCTTTACATAATAGCCTTATCTTGGTTTATAAAGGCATTTCTAATATAATTAAATTGAGATAAAGCCTGCCGAAAAAATGCAATTTAACAAATGAGCTTATGATTTCTATAACTAGCACGCACGAATAAGAATGCCTATTTCAGGATAAATAGCATAGATAAACGTTAGTTATAGACAAAATTACGCATTTATAATTCTGAAATTGAATTAAATGGCACATACTACATAATAATACATTAAATTTCTGTAAAATCCTTTTATTGGAATCCGTTTAGTTCAATTTGGAAAAACTTACTTAGAGATCCCATCAAGTGGGCTTCCTTTTGGTTCTGGCTTTGTGAAAACTTCACAAGCCAATCTTTTCAAACACGTATCTTGTGATGTCAGAAATTTTAAATTGTGGCGCCTGCCATTCCTTCCTAGTAAAAGTAAAGGAACCATCCCAACAAATCGGCGGGTAAGATGCATCTAGAATAAATCAAGAATGTGAGAACATAACACAAAAAAGCTGAAGCTTAAGAGATAGATGTTACGAAAAATGTACTAAATTGGTGATATTATTTAATCACCGGTAATTATTTATAATCGCTGTTGTCGCACTTTTTCAAAAAAAAAAGTGATAATGAGCAATCACCGTGTTGAGATTTCGTAAAATAACCGATACATTTGATAAATATTCAACAATTTACCATAATTAATAAGTTTAGTGGTGAATATGACTGAATGATAATTACTGGTAACTATACATATTCTCCGTGTTCGTGATTTCATAAACGAAGTTATAAATCTGATAAATAATCAATAATTTGTCACATTTACAAGTTTAGAGGTGATAATGAATAATCACCTCTAATTATACATAATTACTGGATCAATCTTATTTAAAGTAACACCCTATATATATATATATATATATATATATATATATATGCATAGAAATCGCTCTTATTACTTATTGCAGAATGGCAACAGTCAAATTTAAACAAATCGCAATACGATAGTCTCAGGTTGATTCATGGAACATTTTTAAAATGGCATTTAATTCAGAATTTTGCAATGTAACGGAACTGTAAATTATCATTAGGAAAACTTTGGAGAGGATTCTAAAACTCTATTTAATAAAAAGAAATAAGATTTAAAAGAAATTGAGAAATAAAAAAAAGAAATTAAATCTCCAATCATAAATTTCACGTTATTTTGTGAGAACATTATTATTTTAAGTCATTATTTATCTTAGTTAATTTAATTCATTAAGTAGTTAAAACCAGTTTGAAACAATCACGATTCATTTTCAATTTTTCTAGCTGGCAAGGAAAGTTTTGGAGCTCCACCGATTTTGAAATTAAATAATAGCTATGATGCCATAATTCTTCGTCTGCCTTTTAAAAACATATCTGCTGTCAAAGAAGCATATAGAATAATAATGCAATACCGGCAAAAGCAGGTAAAAAAAAATTTTGCCTGTAAATTTTGGGGATATTAAAACCTCCTAACCAAGACAGCATGTTCTCACAGGGTAATACGAGTCGAACAAAAAGATTGATCAGGTGTAAAAATATACTTTACTGCTAAATTTGGAATCGCAATGATTTAACTTTAAAAATTGAGTATCATACCTTCCGAAATTACAATCTTACAGAAATGACATTTGAATTATCTTAAAATTCCAAAAATTACCATTTTAATGATTTCATTTAATTTACGCGTAATTTTCAATAGTTTTAAATTTAAATTTCCTACATAATTTAACAAAAATTTAATGATTAAATTCCAACTCGTTCATCAAAATATTCAAGCACATGATTTTACCAATGCTAATATTAAGACTATGAAAAATTACATTCTTTAAGATCATCTCAGAAATAGAATTTCCACTTCTATTTTTGTTTCGTAGTATACACTTTTTTAATTTGCTCCTATGATAACTTGTCCCATATTGACTCAATTAAACTCCCTTTTTTCCGTCGTATAATAATAAAAGGTAATATTTTAAAAAAATAATTGCATATTAATCATCTAACAGCATATAAATAAAATAACAAAGGTGAAAAGCTGGTCGCTAAAGAAGGCTAGTACAATAAAAATAGCAAAGTATGACAAATAACGCATATACGCTATGACCTATAACATTGCATGGCACAAAATGTTGAAAATCTGAGATCTGGGAAGGAAAGGAATGAACATATGACAATTAGTTCATTCACAATTAGTGCACCAAATTAGAAAATAATGTAATATTTTATTCTTTAAGTATATGTTTGAGTTTTGAGAGTGTGATAAATTTAAATTGACCTAAAAGAAACAGTTTTTACCACAAACCTTTTAATGTGATAAAGGAAATAGTCATTTTTTTCGCTTAACATACTGAAACAAGAGTATTATTTTTTTAATGATTAATCTTCGAAAAAATAAAAGTCAACTGATGTTGTGTAAAATGGGATTTTCACAACAAATTGATTTTAGAAAAAACGTAACTTCTGATCTAAGATTGTGTGTGTGTGTGTGTGTGTTGTGTGTGTGTGTGTGTGTGTGTGGAGGGGGGGGGGCTCTTACCCGTCTTAGGACAGCTCTCAGACGCATCAAGTACCTCACGAACCTGACAGCTCTGATGAGTCGGGCGGCTCCGTGGAAAGGGAAGTACATCATGACCATGGGGGCGGCTGCCTGCAGCAGGGCGTCAGACAGAACCAGGCACGACAGAAGGATCAAGACATGCCGCATTCCTTGCACCGATTTCTGCCTGAAATGGACAAAGAAAAATCAGCCCGGCTGAGTTAAAAAACAGCAATTGAGAAGAAAGACAATCGTTATCTAATAGTAGAAGTAAGAAAGGCAAGTAATAAGTAACGTTGCTTTATTTAACATATTGCAGCAATTGTATTACTCTATCTTCTCTTTTGGATAATAGATGGAAATACTTGATTAGGTATGTATCCCATAGTGTACTCTGATTATTATAAAAATCAAATGAGATGCTGTTTTGCAGGTACGAGCGTCAATATCTTGTCTTTTCTTTCGCGTTTTGAGTTTGTTTTGGGTGAAATGTGATCATTAAAGAAATATTCCAGAATTCCATGCCTCCTCTTGTTTCCACTGCACGGATCATAATGATCTTCATGCCACCATAGTCTCGTGTTTGTGAAGATGCAATTTTAAAATAGACTTTTGATTCCTTTCATGATGTGCTAGAGCTCTTAAATTCTTCAAATATGATCGAGCTATTGTGCTGTTGTAAATATTATTCCATAAAAACTTACATTGTAGATAAATTTTCCTATTTTACTTCACTTATATTGAACTTATTTTAAAACATTTATTTCTTCCTGGCATTTGTAAACCATGCTCTAGAACTAACTTGATTTGTTTATCTGAGCAGGCTTATCTTTAAAATTCATTTCATAATCTAACGTACATAATTCGTTTCATAACGATTTTCTTTTAAGGAAATACCTTTTCATTTCTCTCATATGCACAAATTGTATTTCTTTCCTTTTGCACCCAAATGCTCAGTAAAACGCATTTTTTTCTGCCAAAAAAATGTCATTTTTATCTCATATAACCTACTACGTGTGTCGATAATGTATCAATCGTTCAAACAGTTCTCCAGGTGCCAGATCAGCCCACAACCACAACCTCCTTTAATTGTTTTGAGAATTGTATTTCAGTCATTGCGTTTTTGAGTTATCTAAAAGTACAGACCGAAACACAATCTACCTCTTATTAAATTTGGCTCAAAATTTGATGGTTGTCTTCTGTGTATTGAAGTTCACCTATGTGGTTCTCTTCGTTTTGTTGTTATCATATCAATTTATATTAAAATAACAGGGCAAATAGACTTCCTCTGAACGAATTTAGCTCAAAGTCTGATAGAAATCTACAAATTTAGTGCAGAAATCATATAACACAGTTCATCCGGGATCATCGAGTTCCAATTCAGGCTTGGTGGATGTTCTATCTGTGAAATGTGTGAACGTTCAATCCCGTAAATTAAGCAAATGTGACGCATGAGTGGTTAAGACGTACACTTGGTCCTAGATGGTGCTACTAAAACAAAAGATGTTCTCTCGGCATAAAATCGCTGATTTCGTCATCGGGTTTGTCTATAAAAAGGGCCATAAGAAACAGCAATAATAGAATTTATTAGTATTTCTTAAAGAATTTGCTATACTATGAAATAATGCTTTGGAAGCAGGATTTTGTAAAAGCCACATAGCGCACACTACAAAATACAAATCATTGGTGGGAGTGGTCTCCCCAAAACTTTCTCTCATACTCCGAATACAGTTGAATTTTTGTTTTAGACACGTTTTTTTCCAACCAATTGAAACTCAATTTGGGCACAGAATTACAATTGCCTTTACATTATCCGTAAATATTAACTTTTGAAGTGAATTTAGCATTTTTATTGAATGACCCTTGGTGGGCTTTTTGATGATTAATCCATATAATGTTATTAATAATATCCTAAAATCGAATTCGTGTTTTCGACTCACTTTTCTGACTCTGTTGAAACCAAAATTTTACACAGAGTTACTCTTGTAACCACAAATTCTCATGCCGAATTTTATATATTTAAATAACTGTGTTTTTGATGTTTCTGGAACATGCATGATTGATAGATGCTCAACAACCTGCAGAATTTAATATATGCCTGCATTGTTAAATTTGTGTACTGACTTTTATATATTTACTCACTTCATTTTATATTTATCGTATTGACTTATATTCAGACAGGCTTCCTCTGAATAGATTTTGCCCACAATTAAATATAAATCTACAAATTTGATGTTAAGGCCACTTACAAAATTCCCTGCGTCTAATACAAATTGTTTTTTTTTTATTTACCTTTGTCATCAACAGACAAATAGACATTTTCCAAAAAGGCGTTTTTCGATCTCAAGGAAGTCTAAAACGTGAATACTTTCTCTAACTATGCTTTCACTATACTTATACGGGAGTATAAAGGTATTTATGAATTGATTTATGTTGTTCAAATAATGAGAAAAGTTAGAATTCTTCGCATCGTGTGTGTCATCTCTTCCCTCAAATTTTACTGTAGTTATTAAAACAAAGAACACACCAAAACAGAGTCTGTTTTGACCCACGATAAATTTGGAAATAAAAAAAAAGAACAAAGAACGCGTGCTCATCAGAGTGAGACAAATTTCACTGATGACCCAAAAGAAGAACATAACTAAATATTGAGTGGAATTTGACATAAAAAAAGATTAAGCAATTAAGAGATTTGGCGTAAAATTGAGGTTATTTCTTCGAAAAATTGGATTTTTTTTGTCATCTTTTAACCTTCGGATAAAAGAAATTATATGTTAAATAGCTGCATGCAGTTCTTTCTAAGCCACTTAAATCTTTAATACATATAAAATCACGCACGAATACAGACAGACATATTTTCTATTTTAAAAATTACTCAAGCATTATTTAATACTTTAGTTTTTTTACCTGGGGACCCAAAAGAGCAATTTAGAGACATAGGCACTACTAACAGAAACATGCAGGATACTAAGAATATCTAACATAAAAGGATTTCGGACATTTTCGCATGAGCGATGGCATCATAAAAAAAGAAAAAAATTACAGTTACCTCATATTTTAATCTGGAAATTGCATGTATCTCCTAGAAGAAGGATTAGAATTTTATAAATTACTAGGCTCTATATCATGGTTCCAACTGCATTTATTTTTTTATATATATAAACCCTAACTTTTGTGGCTCAAAAATCGATCTTATTACTTATTGTAAAATGGCGACAATCGAATATCTCTCTCTATACTTATAATAAATACTTAAAATATATAAATATCTTATAACTTACTAGTCGCCTCTGGAGACCAGTAAGTTCACAAATCTCAATGCTAGATAAAATTTTCGATTCAATATTTTACACAACTTGAATTTTAATAGCTTTTTCATAAAAATGTTTTTAAACTTCAAGTTTTGATAATTATATAATTCACTCATACAATTGCGAAGAGCTTAAATCATAATGTAATCTATATCTCTTTAATTTTCTGTGAGTACCGTAAAGTTACATCATTAAGTTAAAATAGAGATGATTAAACTGCAGTTAATATTAAAAAACAGTTTTTACTGAAACCAAATATTTTTTTCCAATATGAGTAGTACTGAAAACAGAGTCATTCGCCATTTAAGTCTTATGTGCCTTGCAGAATAATTTTCATGATTTATGTAAAATCTCCAGAATTATTTAACAAAGATTTCTCAGATTCATGATAAAATTCAACTTATAGTTTCAGTTTCAAAATTAACTAAATGGCATGAATAACAATATTTTATTTGTTTACGGTTTATTAATGTTCTTGAAAAATTTTGAGTTTTAAACAGACCTTTTGTCCTAAGGATCGTATTTTGCAAGAAAATTCTTGACACTTAAACTTTTAAGTAAATAATATATTCGATCTTCTGCTATCAAATCTAATCTATTTATGAAGATTTGAATAAGATAGTTTAAAACAATCAACGTTTTTATAATTTTAGGCCAATCAATCTTGAGAAATCCTGGGCGCTGATTAGGGTGTCATGTTTGAAACGGTCGATAAAGTGGTCTAAAATTGTTTAGTGAAATTTAGTTTTTCATAAATCGGTCAGCTTTAGTGATTGATTTAGTTTATTAAAGTGCAACTCATTTTATTTAAAATATTAGTATTTCGATTATATTTTGGTAAATATGAATCACAGCGCAGAGGATCTAGTTAAAAGTTAAACATTAGTAATTTATTAGAACATGTATTGACTAGAATTACTTACAGTATAATTATTTACCTTATTTAATCCATTTTAACACGTATATTTCAATTATTAAAGGATTATAAATTAACATTTAGAACCTGAATTAAAAGGATATAGATTAAGCCATGTTTGTAAGGATATATATAAGCTGATTTATTGAATTAATAATCTAGATATTATAATAGAACATAGAAACCTCTTTTTTACATTTATTTTTTAGAAATCATATTTAATATTTATTTCATTTCATACAGTTACGTGCTAATTATTTCACATTTCTTAATTTAATTCCCCCCAACAATGAATTTATTTTTTAAATTTAAACTTTTATCAGTATAATGGCAACACGTTGGTAAAAGCTAATTTTAGCCATGCGCGCGAAACGTGCGTGCTCTTGCAGGTTAAATTCAATTTTTATTTATCCAATATTGTTAAAAAGTAGGGTTTAAATATTTTTAATTATTGAAAATAGAATTTAATTTATAGGTAAAAACATTAAAAAGTTAGATATTTGAACTTTAACTTGATGTAAAAATTATTTTTATGCGATGAAATTTAGGTTACCAAAAAACATCGAAATTTTGCTTACTTTTTTTATTAATTTAAATTTGAATTAAAAATTTAAAAAATCACTCCTATGTGAACATTTTTGACCTTCAAGGTATAGATGCGCCAAATTTGGTAACTGTAGATCGAACGACCTGGCCTGTACAGTGCCAACACCGGGTCACCAAACATGCCAGAAAGTACTTTTCTATTTGAGTTCATGGGAAGAAAAGTAATTTTAATGTAAAAGTATTATTTTATTTTATTCATACGATATCAAAATGGTCAGTTTTCAAAAAAGAAAGTGGTTAAATTGGAATTTGAAAATGAAAGAAAAACTTATATTGCAGAACTTGCCTTGATTATAAAAACACACTTATTGTTTTCTAAACATTGAAGTTTTTGAGGAATGCGTTCAGGATTCTTAATTAAGACAAAAATTCAATTTATTATTTGTCCAATAGCAAATTTTTGAGCAACAATTCTTGGTTAAAAATTCTTAAGGCTACAAATTGTGTTTTTCCTCAATATTTCAATTCATTATTTTCAGTTTCACTTATTAACATTCATTTTTCATATAGTTGTTCAAGAGGAGTAATTATCACATAAATGAATTACCACGCAAAAGTTTCTTATAATTATTCTCTTATAGAAATATACGGTTTTTGTTATGTAAACCCAGCATTATCCGCACCGCGTTGCCCGTGACATAACACCCAAGAGGGAAAAAGAGCTTCAAACTTAAGACTGTCTCCATCCGATTTGACACGGGCATGTCACGCAACATCAAACAGACATAAAAATATATTTAGAAATCATCAAAAATAACTGTAAAACAATTTTTTATAGCACGCATTCAGAAATACTTAGACTGTTAAAAAGATAAAAATATAATATTTTCGTAGACAAAACACTTAATTAAAAATATACAATAGAAAAGCTGTTTTAAATTTTTTAAATATACAAATAAGAGTTTGTATTCACTGTTTAGCAATTGTTTATTAACTATATGTAATCTGATATGAAAATAAAATTTCAACTTGTTTCATAATTTTTCTTTGTAAACTTATATGGGTTGTTTTTCCTTCTGGTGCTAAGGCTATTTTATTTGGATGTCATTCTAGAAAGTGCCATATGAAGTAATCGATGAAAAAAATATTCTTCGCTTAAATCAATCCCAGAATTGTGAAGCGTTTGCTCTTGAACTTAGTTTATTGTCATGGCAAAACAGAGTCTAAATTGAAATTGGACAACTTTAAAAGAAAACGGTCAATCTATTGAAATGAAAGGGGTCTTTGGTATTAAAACTGATTCTCCAGCACCATAATCAGTTCAAAGCACTACTTCAATAAAGAGTTTTATTCAATCTTTTTATTTGTAACAGATTACCATTTCAGAGTTTTGGAATATATAAATTACATAGTAGTATAACAGCAGCATCCACTTTTTAAATTAGTGGAGAAAGTTATTTGGAAATTATAAAATTAGTTATTTTGCGTAGAGAAAGACAGAATGGATTATTGTTATATAAATTATAATAGAAAGTGAAACATGAACTTTTCAAACAAATAAATAACTCACCGAACTTGATTCCAATGATTATTTAAAGTGATATCCGTTCCTTTCTCACAAAGTCATATTTCTCTTAACCAGAATATCATCAGGCTTCACAGGCAGCGAGACGGGGACAGGAATGGAGGCTCCCTGCTTCAAATAATCATCCGTTTCTTCAGTGTCAGTAACATCCAAAGATAGTCGCATGTTCCCATTTAGCGATTTTATAAAAAGACACATTTCAGGATCCACTGGAGCGAAACCACGGAACCCTCAGGCGATGGGTTGTCATTTGGAACAGAAATAGCAAATAAAAAAAAATTAATAAATCACAAGCTTCAGATTTCGCTAAGACAATTATCGCTTTCTAGAATTTTGAAATATTGCCATTATTTAAATAAAATATTGATTTTCACTTTTTTAGAACTTTTAACACGCTATGGAAGCTTCAAAAGATTTTAAAAGAAAAGTAATTGAAAATTTTTGTAAGGAACTAATCCGATTGTGAAATTTTTTAAACAGACTACATAAGATAAGTAAATAAAATAAAATAAAATAATGCAGAATCTGTATTTTATAAATTTTGTATTATATGAATGTTCATTCGTTTTCTCAATATATTTTATTTGTTTATATATAATCTATTTTGTGCGTCAGAGGCTGGATTAAAACTTGGCATTCAATTTTTGAATTAATACTTCGCAAGGTCAATTTTCATGATTATTCGAATTCAGCTGTTATTTAACTCATATAATATATTCAGTTTTTGAGTTTTTTTTTTAATGAATGCAATCGGAGAAGAAAAGAGGGAGAGAAAGAGAAAGAAAATATTTGAATTTGAAAGAGAAATAATAATAATCTTCCAAAAATTCGAACTTAATTTTAACGAATCTCCACGATTTTCACTGAGTTCGAAAAACACATTTCTGGAATATACTTTTTTGTCTATGAAAAAGATAATTGAAAAAAGCCTTGAGTTAGACGTGAAATTTAATGTGTGGTCTTTGCACTAAATTTGTAGATATCCGTCAAATTTCGGGCAAAATCTTTTCAGAGGAAGTTTCTCCAGCTGTTTGATTATATGTTAACATGACAATTACAAAATAAAGAGAGCAAGATAGATAAAATTTGGTACTTACGTATTAGACCGTCGATCTGCCAACAACGCGCCAACCACGTCAAATTTTATTTTGGTGGCTAAAATTCTTCAATGCTTTTAAATACGTGGCAAACCAATTTTGGCACGTTGATCTATTAGAGACCGTTTTTTGATTTGGCGAAAATGATAGAGGGCTTAATACGTAAGTACCTAAAATTCGACATACATATTTAAAATCTGTAGTGTAGATATCTATTTAATTTTGAATCAAATCCAACAGGGATCATCTGTCGACCCATACTTTCAGAAATATATAAGCACTCTAATTTAAAGAAGGCAGTGATTTATACAGATGTTAGATATATAAAAATATCGAAATATAGTTAACACGGTAACTACAAAACGAAGTGAGCTAGATAGATAAAATCGATGCACAGCTTTAACGTCTGTAATGTAGACATTTATCAGATTTTGCGCCAGATATCAGTATGTGCTTTCAGAAGTATGTAAACGAGATCGTTTAAAAAGCGCAATTGACTCTATATATCGTATTTTGTATGGGGTTTTATTATTAGAATTATAGCTGTCTGGCAAATTTCAATTTCTTTTGTTTGGGAAAAAATCGTCTGAAACATAAATTTGATTTATGCAAATTAGTCGTATGTCAGGATTATTTTAAAACGCAATGACTCTAATATATTATAGTTTCTATGGGACTTTATGATTAGAATTGTAGCTGTCTAACAAATTTTAATTTCTTTTGTTGGGGAAAAAATTAGTCTGAAACATTAATTTGATTTTTGCATATTAATCGTATGTCAGGATTAATTAAAAACGCAATGACTCTGATACATTATATTTTGTATGGGGTTTTATTATTAGAATTGTAGCTGTCTGACAAATTTCAATTTCTTTTGCTTGGGAAAAAATTCGTCTGAAACATAAATTTGATTTTTGCTAATTAGTCGTATGACAGGAGTATTTAAAAACGCAATGAATCTAATATATTATAGTTTCTGTGGGACTTTATGATTAGCATTGTAGCTGTCTGACAAATTTTAATTTCTTTTGTTGAGGAAAAATCGTCTGAGCAATCAATTTAATTTTTGGATATTAATCGTATATCAGGTTCATTTAAAAATGCAATTACTCTAATATATCATATTTTGTATAAACCGTATGCAAGGAATCAATCGCCAAAAAACTCGCCAAGATTCGGTGAAAATACTAAATCCGCGTTTGTAATTGTAACCATTGTGCAACAATGCCTTGCGAGGTGTTATCTGGCCTGACACATTTATTAAATAGTAAGCAAGAATATTTTGGGAAGATCATTCCCACTGGTAACTTTTGTGTACTTAAAGTGTGTAAAGATAAAATATTGTAATCTTAAAATAATTCGTTACAGTGTTATTTAAGGCATGTTTCTGCGTCGTAAATATAAAAAGTACTTCTTCAGAATTATCTTGTTAGTTTATGAGCACTGGAAGGATGAAATGTTGCGGTCTTTGCACAAAAACTTTGTATCACATTTTGGATTAAATCCGTCAACGGAAAGCTGCTTATCAATTCGTCCATATAATGGAAGATTTAGACATCTTGCAGCTCTATGTAGTAAGATAATGACTCTTAATAAACAAGACAGTTTAATTTCTCAATTTATACTTAATCATAATTGTTAATTAATATTAACTAATTATTTTAGAGTAAATTTAACGTATGTTTGCGGGAACGTATGACATTATTTATAAATTTGTACTTATGACTGGGCAACATCCAAGTTCGCGTAACGTCCCGGTTTGTACATAATACTATTTGAGAAGACACTCAGTTGCTTATGAATGCTGCATGGCAAAGTGATAATAATGAAATAAAAAAGAACCTGGCCTGTTATATTTAACAAAATGTTAACAATATCATGTTTCATTACTCTTTATAGATAATTACAAATTCAACAAGCCGAATTTGTAATTAATTAAAAATATTTTAATCAGCCTGCCAAATGGCCTCTTCCATTAGAAGCCTTTCTTAGTTTATAAAAGATCATTTCTCGAAAATAGAACTTGGCGAAGCAATAACCGACGAAACTCAGCTTCAAAATTGTCGTTAGCGTTTTTTTAATTAATTAATTAAAAAAAGATTAAAATGAAATCTGCAATGCATTTTTCAATATATCATGTCAGAACATAATTTCTCGAATGACCAAGCATCACGTGCTCGTGAAAGTTAAATTATATTTTTATCCATTTTAATGGTTTCATTGAATGAGTCACTTTAGTATTGCAAACGATCAAAAAAACTTTTTCTCGCATTTATTGTTTTAAAAAATATCCTATTTCCTATTTATTTCATTTCTTATAACCGTGTGCTCAAAATGACATTTTTCTAGGTTTTATTTGCGGTAATCAATAACTTATTTTTTTTAAACCAGAGCTTTTGTAAATGTAATGGCAACGCATTATTAAAATCTGATTTTTTGAAATGCTCGTGCAGATAGTAAAATCTTTACTTTTCGCCTACGGATTTTTGTTGACGCCAAAAATCTCATTCCCCAAACAACATCATGTTCTGACAGGATAATAATGAAAGTTAGAGGTCATTTTTTTTATCAATTTGGTTGACATAACCGATTTATGAAGATTCTGGTGTAGTTAGATGTAAGATAATAAATTAAATGCATTTTAATATTTTAATTGTAGATCTAATTGTATTTTAATCTCTATCCTTCTCAGGGTTCACTATCTGCATTGCTGCTTATTCTAAAAAATTTTCAATGTGCTGTATGTTTATGGACCCGAAAAGAATTTTGAAGATAGCTCTCTCCGTCTGGGAGGCTATTTGACGATAAATATAAAAGCCACACAATATTCGAAGATATTAGTAATATCTCATATAGGACTGATGAAAAGTTTTCTAGACGGGTCTTTGTCATGGAAAGTATTAGAAGTCGAGACTGACCAGATGAGCTGAGTTTTTTCTAAGCACTGTTACTATTTTTGCTATCGATTTACTGCTCGTGTGCTGCTGTTTATAGCAAATGTTCTTTTGTTTATGCTTTGTCTATTTTTCTACAATGAATTAGCATGGAAAAAACCCGCATTTATCCATTATTGGGGTTATTGCATATCGCTTTTCGTCTTGCTTATCGGATTTTTTAAATTTTTCATAGCAATGCCTTCGTGAAAATGTAAATGAGATTTCTCAGCCATGCAACAACTTAGATGAATTTTGCATGTTATCTTTTCATCCCAAATTACAACCCATTAGTAAAGAAACAAATAATCTATACATAGTATAAAATGAAGTCTCCTAAATGCGTCTGTATGTTGAAACCCCAAAAAATCGATAAATGATAAACGGATGTTTGAGATATTTGTACCATTTTGTAGAGCATTCATTGGGGAAGGTTTTTATACATTAAAATCATACCAAAATAAAAAGGGGAGTTGTATAATTGCTATTTTAATTTATCCGCGCATACGCGAAAACCACAAACTGCGTATATGCAAATAGAAGAGGTGTGGTATGCTTATGCGTTACATTCTTAAACAGCGATTCAAATCTCCTTGTGCCGAAAAGAAGGAAATCCAACCTCGGAATGATCGCCTGTGTTTTGTCTGCGGACCTATCGTATTTTTTACCTTTGCAATAGTCTAAATATTTCTGAATGTGTGCTGTAAGTATAATTTTGTAGGTATTTTTGATTATTTCTAAACGGATTTTTATGTTTGTTTGATGTTGCGCAACATACCCGTGTCATGTCGGGTGGAGGCTAGTCTTAAATATAAAGCTAATTTTTTTTCTTGGATGTTGCCCCTCGGGCAAGGCCATGCAGGAACTGCTTATATGTATATAAAATTTTAAGTCAATTCCTATTTAGATCAATAAATAAAAATTTTTAAATTACTTTTTATTAAATAATTACAATTAATACAAATAATTTATAAAAAAATAATTGATTTTCGCAAGAAATGAACTCATTCTTCACCTTCACGTGAAAAATAATAAATTCTTTGCATTTTACCGATTGAGCTACAGCCTGTTGATTTCAAATTTCATTGCAAACTGCTAAAACTCTATTTAAAGTTTAAAACAATTAATTAAATTAAATTAATGAAATAATAATTGAAAAAAACTGTACTGTATTAACATCAAGTGTCCTCCACTACAAGTTTTAAAAAAGGTACATGAACTTGAGTGGATGAATAAAAGTATTTTATTAACGATTGAAAATTTGATAAAGATATATAAATATGTATAAGGAGAGTGCGAACTAATAGTAGGAATGGAAAAAGCACCAAAAATTCGTACTAAGCATTCTTTAATGTGAGTGCGAAGAAGCTCATTCCAATTAGCACAAAATGCACAGTATCATTATTATAATATCTCCATCGTTAATATCGAAGATATATCGTAGAACATTTTACATTAATAGGAATAGCAAGCCACATTGCATTACAGTGCGAGGTGAAATCGTAGTAAAACAGTTCCGCTTCTATTAGCACAAAATATTCGATATTTTATCGAATATCACTGAGTTATTGTAGCAATGTTTCGGGACATTTTGTGCTTATAGAGATAAGTTTCTATGAATAGCAATTTTTTTATTATGTCAGAACATGATAAAAATGTTTTATCATGTTTTAGGAATGAGGTTTTGTGGCGTTAACAAAAACCCGTAGGCGAAAAATAAAAAAAAATCCGTTGGTGAAAAATTGAAATTTTATTATCTGCACGAGCATCTGAAAAAATCAGCTTTTAATAATGTGATGCCATCCCATTTACAAAAGCTCTGATTAAAAATAATAAGTTAATGACTACAGCAAATAAAACGTAGAAAAATGCCATTTTGAGCACTTGATTATATGAAATGAAATAAATAGGAAATGGGATATTTTTTATACAATATAGGCGAGACAAAGTGTTTTGATCGTTTGTAATACTAAAGTGACTCATTCAATGAAACACTTAAAATGAATAAAAATATTGATCATATTCTTCTGAGACATTTTTTGAGTCATTCCTTACTTTATCACCGTTTCGACGCTCATCGTTCCTTTTCTTTCCACTGTAACTTCCAAAATGTTCTAAATTGCATCAGCGGACTCACTGAAACTTCAATTAACTGATTGAACTGACTTCATTAACTGTTAACTGTCCGAAACTCCAATTTGTTTTTGTGTGCGCGAAGTCTTTTGTATTTAATAATTATATATATATATATATATATAAAAATTTATTCATATATATATATATATATATATATATATATATAGGATAACAGCCTTTGTTGCTATAAATCCCCATTCCTTACTTCTCTCAAGAATAAAAATATCATTTCACGTGGTGCTTGGCCGTTCAAGAAACTTTGTTCTGAAATGATACATTGAAATGTGCATAGCAGATTTCATTTTAATCTTTATTTATTTATTTATTTTTGCATTATAGATAAAATTTATGCAGTCATAATTATATAAAGAAAATCCCTTATTTCTATGACTTCTAGAAATTTTTCAGCAATTCTATTTTTAAAAACAAAATCGCAAGGAATTCTTGTTGTAATTTTAAATATATTGTTCGAATTTAACATTTTAAATATAAACATGCTGTATTTTATTACTTATATATTTAGTTGAACTTCAGAAAATTTAGTTTTTTCCGATGGCTGGGTTTGACATCAATATCGACAGAAGTTTGAAAACTAATTTGGAATCTGCTTGCGTGAGCCTATTATTATCATTTATCATTTGCATCGTTACAGATGGACGACAAATTCCGATTTTTTTCCTCTTTGGATACAAGTTCGCGTGCTGTCTGCCGTCTTTGAATGATTATCTGTTCCTTTTTTGATAATTAAAAATAACAATAATTCATTTGTTTCTCATTTGTTACGCACAAGTACTTAAACCTCTATTAATCGTCATCATTAATTAAACTTAAGTTGAGGTGCGGCCTCGTCAGTAAACTCACCAAGCATCTGCCAATCAGAAAAATACGTCGAATGGACACCGTCTTCAAAAATAGCGAACACTAAGTAGGGTAAAGAAAACTTCTCGTTTTATTTTTGTTTCTTATGGCGCTTGTTATAGACTAGCCCGCTGACGAATCCTCGGCGATATTAAGCTGAGAGAGCGTCTATTGTTTTACAGTAGAGCCATCTAGGACCATGAGTACGACTTAGCTACTCATGCGCCACAACCCTTTTTATGGGGCGGAGAGTGTCAATTGGATTTTTGCGAACTGCCATATTTGATGGGTTTCTTAGAAACAAGTAATATAAAAAATTAAGCCAATTCTTATTTAGGTTAACAAAGAAATTTTTTGTTTCATTTACTTTTTCTTAAATAATTACAATTAATATACATCTGTATATACATCTGACATAATCACAATATTAATTGACAGAATAGGAAGCGAATTTCCTCGTAATTTTCCATTCTTCTCGACACGTTAAAGTTAGGTAGAAGTGACCAACAATTGATGACAAAGATTTTAAGGGGAGAAATCGGAATTGAACCTAAAGCTTAACATTTCTTCAATTTTATTTTTTGAGAATATTTTTTCGTTTTAATCAGTAAGCCGTAACTGCTAACTCGCTCACAAAAATTATTTGGATAAAACGTATATTTAAAGCAAAAATTTCAAAAAAAATTATTGATTTTTGCAAGAATTGGACTCGCATTCTTCACCTTCAGGTGAAAAATTCTGAAATCCTTGCATTTTACCGATTGCGCTACTGCCTGTTGATTTCAATCTTCATTACAAATTTCTAAAACTCTATTTAAAGAACTAAAATCAATTTAATGAACGAATTAATATTTGAAAAAATTGTATCAACACCGAGTGTCATCCACTACAAGTTTAAAAAGATGTATTATAGGGATCTTTTAAAAGAATTTTTTTAGAGGGACAAATTTTTATCCTGTGGCGCTAGCCTTATAACATCTACGATACCGAAATTGACTTTTTGGTATTATGGTTATGTTACTCAGCTGCATGTCCTAGCGACGCAGGTTCGTATCGCGACCTTAAATCTCTACATTAGTGACCTTGACAATGTAAGCTCCAGCAACAATCGCGGCGTCATCTACCCGCAGCAAAGTCGTCAGATTCACTTGACGCAACAATCAAAGAAAAAAGCTGTCAAACTAACATGACGCACTCACAAGCTCGACGTAATTATAATCGTTCGTCTCTCCGCCGACTCACTGGTGGAAGAGTACTGTGGCGCTAGCCTTCTAAGCCAGAAAACATCTACGATTCTGAGGTCGACTTTTGGTATTGTGGTTATGTTACTAGGCTACTGGCCCTAGCGTCACAGATTCGAATCGCGCCCTTCAGTCGCTACAATCCCTTCACTTGGGTTAAGGAAACTTGTCGATTTCGGCAATTTTAGAGCTTCTGTTGCATTAATTAAATAAAAAAGGTGGAATTGGATCAGTAAATAAGAAAACATTTTAGAATGAAGTTAATCGGGGCTAAGATAAAAACTAGGAAATTAATTATGATTTAATTGAGATTTATATATCATTACATATATATAAACAATTTTGATTTATGTGAAAAAGAGAATCACACTCTTGTGGGTCTTTTAATAACAAACGAATGGGAAGGGGATAATCCGAGCAATAGGTACTGATACAATGAGTGCTTCGTAAATGGTAGCATTTTGGATATGTGAGAGTGGTTGGAGACTGTTCTGAAATAATTATCTATAATCGGGGTAAAATTCGGCTGTACACTAATTTTTTTTCTTCAAAATTTTTATTGATTAAGCGAGATGCAGAAACCATGCACTAGCCCTCAAATTTTTTAACCCTTTTATATTTTGGTGATTATTTCCATCTAAGACATATATTTGAGCATTTGATTGAGCACTCATTTTAAGAGGATCTTAAACTCATATCCATTTTACATTAAATTTAATAAAATGGGCATTGAGAATTAAAATCTCATATTTCTGATGTTAAAATAATTTCTTTACCCAGAGCCTGATTAAGGCAGGGGCACATTGAACAATAACCCCGGGCCTCCAAATTGAAAAGAAATTTTATTTTATGTTTCCTTCTATAATGAACTTTCTAAAGCAAAATATAGCAGTAAAAAATCCATCAGTTTTATGTTAGTTTCATTAATCTATCGTATGAACACAAAAATCTATATTTTGTAAATCCAAGGCTTTTTAGAGCAGAATTCAACTTAATTTTGGACAAATTTGGCCTATCAAAAAGCTGCATTTTTACATATCGCCAACTCCAATGTTATAATACAGGTCCCATCTTGTCTTTTAAGTTTTTCATGCAATAAATATAAATAAATATTATCCACTTAGGATGCAAAATTTATCTTTAATGTATATTAAAATTATCTTTTTACTGAAATTTGAATAATGAATCGGCCAGGAAGTTTTTCATTCTATTTGAATATTTATTCTACCTTTAATGTTTCAATATTTATCATGATAAAACAATTACTTTTCGTAAATAATGAAGTTTGTTTTATTTGTATACATTAAATACTCTTACATATGAAAATAACCGTGTAGAAATTTGAATATTTTTCATTGAAAATGTACTATTTAGTTTATGAGGTTCAGAAGTTTTTCTTATAAAAAAAATACTTAAGAGAGTTATAGAAAGGATTCTTCATAAATTTTTGTCAGATTGCATTTTAAATTCAATGGTTAAATATAGTACTTTGACTAAGTTATAGTTTAAATAGTTAAGACTAAGAGTATAGTTTAAATAGTATTTTGAATTAACAAAAAATACCATAGGCAAGTTCTCTATGCAGTCACAGGGTGCCCCCAAAAAGTTTTTGCACTAGGCCCCAATCAGGCTAAGTCGGGCCCTGTCTGTAGCAACTGCATAAAATTCTATTTGTAGAATAAAATTATACATAAATTTACAAAATGAAAAATTATAAAAGGTATATCTAAAAATTTTACCTTAACACCCACATTTAAAAGTTTTCATCTTGAATAATTAATAATCAGTATATGAACCTATTTAAGAAGTGCAGTATTTCAATGTTTTCGTTTTTGCACAGTTTATTATTTGTTTGGTCATCTCAAATTTTCAGAGCATTTTTACATGTATGGTTTTTTTTGTGATTTGCATTTTCCCACTGCTTACACCATTGATCAAATGAAAAATATAAAAGAAATGTAATACTTTATAAAAATAGCAACTTTATAAAATTCATTTTATTTTACTCAGATTTTTTGAGATGACATTTACATTATAGAAGGTACTTTTGTTTGTTCTAGGAATTGAGTATAAATAATTAAAAACAGAGATCTTGTACTAGTTTTGAAACTTAATTAAACTTTCGTATGTTTAAAAGGAAGCCACATCAAGATATCTGAATGAGGTAAATTAGTACAGGTAAGTTGTATAAAATTAGTGACGTAATTTAGTATTACATTAAAACATCATAACAGAAAATTTTAAAAATGAACATGCATGTGTTGACATTCAGCAGGACAGACTGTAATCCCAAAACCTATCAAAATTTGTAGATACATTTTGGAAAAAAAAAATCACCCTTTCCTTTGCTTGCAACATCTTTGCATACTAATTTAAAGACAACAATTGTTTTTATAATTTTAAAATACTTTTTATACACATTTTGAAGCAATATATCTCTTCATAGCTGAAATTATTTATGATGTATTTTAATTCCATTCTGAAAAAAAATTGAAAATCTTGTCCATTCTTTAAATCTTGTTGTTTTTTTCCTTTACATAACTAGATGAACAAGGATAGCATATTACTTTTTGAAAGCTTATAAGTGGTTTTCTAATTAAATTATATTTTTACAGCATAAATTTTTAATGAATAATCATCAGAAATTATGTAGTTTATTCGACATATTTCATAGAAATTTTATTCTGAACAAGTCTACTTTGTATTTTTAAAAAGTCACCCGATTAGTGACAATTAAAAATTCAGATTTCAGAGGAGTTGATGAAAATTAAATGACAAAATCAAGATGAGCAACACAATGAACAAAATAATGTAAAGTCGTTTATCAATTTGTATTTTTTAAAACAGCCATTACATAAAATATTGAACTGGAGTTTTTAATAACTATTAATCTTAGGAAACCAATCGGCTGCTAAAGGTGGACGATTGTTATGTCAAATCAAAGTAACATTTTTCCATTTTAAAACAGAAAATGAAAAATTCTGTAAATTTTAACATGATAAAGTTTCAAATTTGTCTGCATCTGGTATTGCATTCTGAGTGAAATGATGTCACAGGTGATTATATAAAAGAACTGCAATTCAAAAGTAAATTTGAAAATTTCAGAACCTATTAATTTTAATTAGAATATCAAAAAATCTTATTGATTTTGCATTTTGTGCATAATGCAATTAATTTACTGATAACACACCAGCCAAAAAGCAGTGTAAATTTAATTCTACAAAATTCTTTCTATATATATTTCTGCCACAATTCAAAAAGAGACACTAGTATAGCATTTCAATAGATTGTATTCTGAAAAAATCCAATTATAACATTATCTATTTAGTTATAAACAGTTAGTAACTACTTATTTTATAATTTATGTTAGAATATAAAGCATTAGCTAGAAATTTAGAATAAAATTATATTATCATTCAAGATGTAAATTTGTTTCCATATCTTTCCATGTTCAATAAATTCGATATAAAAATGTACACAATGTAATAACTATATGTGATTTTTAAAACGACAAAATAAAATATTATTCTAAAAGTAACTTTAAAGAATTTATTTTTATTCATGGTAAAAAAAAAAAAGAAGTTCCAGTTATTTCCTTGTGAACAAAGTTGTATGATGAGCATCTTGCATGAAGTATAGATCTGAAAGAAAAAAAAATTAATTAATGAGAGTAGTAAAAATTTCTTATATTTTTAGAAGGCATATATCTCATAGTATAAAAATCAAAATGTAATATAAAAAGAATTTATTTAAATAAAATCACTTAATCTATTAATTTAAATCAATAACAAATCAAAAAACAAAATTGGGTTAAAATAAATTCTTTGATAAAACAAGCAGCCAATTTTAGGATTTTAAATGCTTTTTTAAATTATTATTAAATTTGTATATAAATCCATTATAATTAAAAACTTATTATTAATAAAATTCAGTAAACTTAAATCAAGTTTACAAGATACTGAATTATATCTTCTTTCATTTTGCAGCGGCTTACAAATAGCACATTTGAGCTCCAGGACTTGTGTGTTGAAGAAGCAACAAACATTAATTCCTGTTGCATGATTTTCTGAAGGGTTCTCGTGAAAAGAAAGTCTCTTACAAAATAAACTGGATTCCCAAAGCTATTGATAAACTCAAAGTGTAAACAAACTCATGAGTTACAACCCCTGTGTTTCTTCTTGAGGAAGTTCATCACAGTGGAGGTCAAGTATAGTGCTTACAACAGAGAACTACTGGCAGCATTTTTGGCATATATTAGAGGGTCGACTTTCACCTTTTACACAGATCATAAGCCTCTGACCTTTGCATTTCACCAGAAAGCTGACACCAAATGGATTTCTTGTCACAATATACCACAGACATTCGATAAGTTAATGGTGTCCAAAACATTCCTGCCGATATTATGTCAGGATCTCCTCCATAAGTGTACACTCTCTATGTGCTCCCTTGATTACGCTATTGGTGAGTCCGAAAAGTCGGATGCAGAGTTAACTTTCCTTTTAACATCTGGAATGTATCTGTAGTTGAAGTAAGTGAAATTAAATTACCAGATCATGACTTCAAAATAATGTGATATTTCACCTGGTACAGCATGTCCTTAAATCCCACAGGCACACAGACAGACAGTGTTTTCTACTCTACATGGTTTGGCACATCCAGATATTTGACATGCTTTACATTTGTTGAAGAGTCATTTTATTTGACCGTCAATTTCTTCTGATGTTGCTAAGTGGACAAAACACTGCATAGCTTGCCAAAAATCTAAGCTACACTGTCACACAAAATCTCTATTGTCAACATTTAAAGAGCCTTCTCAACAGTTTGACCATGTCCACATTGACCTGATTGGCCCTCTTCCTCCATCTAATGTGTATACTTACAGTATGATGATGATTGTCTGTTTCACAAGATAGCCTAGGATTGAAGCCCAGCCTCTCAAAGACATCACAGCAGAGATTGCTGCTGAAACGTTTTACACCTATTGGTATCTTAGAATGGAGTTAATGCTATTGTGAATACTGATCAAGGTCGAAAATTTGAGGCTTCTCTGTTCAAGGAACTAAAAATTCCTTGGAATATACTGATCTAGAACAACAAGTTATCATTCCCCTCAAGGCTGAAATTAAATATCATGCTATTGAGCACTAGACCGAGGTTCAGCCATCAATACTTCTTGGTTTTCCGAGAATCTCTGAAGGAAGACATTGGCTGTACACCAGCTTAGCTGGTTTTGGTAAGACCCTAACCCTTCTAGGAGAGTCCTTCCTAGAGGTCGTGCATACTGTCAGCTCACTGAATTAGTGGGTAAACTCCATGCTTACATGAATTCTTTACAGCCCAACCACCATGGTAGATGATCGACGTTTGTTCATGGTGCCCTCTCCACAACACCGTATGTTTTTCTCAGGAGACTTAGTCAGGAAACCTCTTCAGCAGCCTTATAATGGATCATTTCCTGTCCTGAGTCGGAACACCAAGACTTTGAAATTGGACATACGAGGAGAATCTGTAGCAGTGTCTGTGGATAGGGTAAGGACTGGTTCATTTTAAACACTGAGGAAGGTCTAAAGTGACTACCACCATTGCAACTGCTACCTGCTGATGCCACAACCCAATAAATAACAGCCATCAGCTGAGACTAAAACCACCCAATCAGGCTGGACTGTCAATATTGTTGACACTGGGAGGGGAGTGTGCAGAGGCTTGCAAATAATGTACTTGAGCACCAGAACTTGCGTATTGAAAAAGAGCTACAGTTAAACTTCACTCAAGATCTCCTTTAATAATAGTAAACACTTCACTAGAACCACTCTGTCTCGCCATCATATGCTGCAACGTACAAAACTCCTTCTGATTTTAATGTACTTGTATTCATAAAAATCATTAAAATTATGATTTCTTGATGGAGACATTGTAATTAACTAATTTTACCTAGAATTATATTTTAACTGATAACAATTCTATTAGACAAGTGGTTGTTATGCAGTGAATAAGATCTCAAAATTTGATAGGCATGAAATATCTGCCTTGTCATTAGTTTTTAAATTGAGGCTTTTTTTAAATCAGGTATTAAAATTACTTACACAGATGGTCATTATATTACTAATCAGAAAGATTACATGTATGATGTTTTTAAAGATATGGCATGAAAAAGCAAAGAGAAAAAATAATTCTGAAAGGAAATGACTTAATAAATTTGATTTTATTTTCATTCTACATGTTACTTTTAATTCAATTTAAGGCTTAAGTTTAAAGCAATGAATTTGGTTTTTTTTAAAAAAAAAAACCTCCAATTATATATAAATTGAAAAGCATCTTCAAACAGTTACAAACATCTCTGAAATCTCTATAACAAAATTTGACTATTTAGAAAACAGTCACGCATATGAAACATCTATAGTAATTTTCTAAAAATTGATATTAAGTAATCCAGTATGCTTTTGATATTTAAATATTAAAAATATTTATGCAACATAAAGTACTTATTACATGTTACATATTAATGGTTAATGGCGCAGCATGGCCATATCTGGCTTTTGTGCCAAAAAACCAAAACCTATTAATGGTTAAAATAAATGGTACTTTCCCATTAGCCAGGTGCAAGTGAAAAATCACTGTATAACGTAGAATTCTGTTGATTGTTTTGCCATTTGCTTTGCAAGTCGAGTTTGGTTCACAATTGGCAGTATTTGTGCCCTGCTAATGGAAAAGTACCAAATAAATTTCTCACAGAAAGATTGTCATCGGAAATTGTTCTGAATTAAAAAATCACAGATATATATTCTATAATTCTCATTATTATTAGATAAATATATTTTTTCTTTTATTGGTACTGACTACTTCAAAAGTTCCAAACTGATTATACTGCTATAGGTGAATGTTAAACTCAATATTTCATTATTATTTAGGATATTTGAATCATTTCCTTTTCTCCATAAGATTTTTCATGATGCTAAACTATTAACTTGATTCATAGAAACATTAAAATATACTCCTGAATTGTAACAAAAAAAAGTACATAAGAGAGACCTAAGTTAAATATCATGAGTGATGCTGAATTTAATATTTGATATAGGGAGTTTGCATAAAAAATTGCTTTAACTAATGGGATGGGAAGAAATTATTCACAATTTATATTTATCAAATCAAACGAATTTGGCAATTTTCAAAAGTATTAAATCTGTAAGTAAAATTATGGGAACATTTACAAAAAAGCAAACAAAGTATATATTTTTAATATACATAAATTTACTTTTCAATATAAACAGAAAATAAACCAAAGAAATATATTTAATCTCATATAGGAAGAGGGTAGTTATTCTGAAACAAGTCATTCAGGTTTATAAAACATTCTACAAATTGGGGGAAAAAAAAGAATTTTTTCCACAAAATAGTCTTTTTAATTATACCAATTGAATAGTCATGCAAATTTTTTGAAACTACCAATTTTTTTTTCTGCCTTAATTTTTTAGTAATGAACTATATTACTACCCTGAAGTTAAAATTCTTTTTGTTTTACCAACTATTTGATTATGTACATTTCATCTATAGTTGAAAACTAAAGTAGAAAGATTCTATAACATATTAATGTAATTTAGCAGAAAAAGTGAAATTAAAATATTGCAAAATTTTAAAGATTGATGATGCAGGCAGTTTTTTTTAAAAATAGTATTTCATATATTAGAATATTTAAATTAGAAAGATTATGCATAAGATAAATATAGCGAAAGTAATATAATTAAAATGACAGTTTTAACATCAAAAAAAGTTTAGTGGAATTGTAAACTAGCAATTATATCTTGAAGATTCACATGAAAGCCAGAAATATGGGTTATATTTACTAACTAGCAGGTTGTCTAAAGTAACTAATCTAAAATAAAATACAGTAAAATTTCAAAATGCTAAAAATATCAATTGTAATATCAAATGGCAAAAGATTTTTTTTAAAAATCTACTATCAGTAAATGCAAAAATTAGCTTCATATTAAAGCTGAATATATAAATATATAAGCCACTATACTCTGTTCTACCCTAACTTGGCAGTACAGTATATTCTATGCTTGTTGAATTGCAATCGATATCGGGGAAACTGGGTTGCTTTTAAGTACAAAGTTACTAGAATTGCAGATAGGCAAAATTTTATCTCTCAAATTTTTTGCCAAATAGTAAATATATATTAACTTTATTATTGTTTTAAATCAGACAATTAATTCTTTTATTATTTGTTCAATATTATTGATACACTATTTTAATAAATCATTCAAGTTATTTTGTTTCGTTTCATTATTTTTTGAAAGATAATCTTATATCTTTCAATATTTTGTAAAACTTTTTTGCAAAGATATCTCTATCACCATTCACATCTTTTAAAACTTTACCTAATGTTGGGATCACATTTCTATGAAAATTATTGGATTTTTCAGCGAATATAGGATAATGTAAAATCATCATATATTACAAGCCTGGTTACTACTTTTCAGAGACATTAAAAGGACTGGACGTCTTTATTTATTTATTTTTTCAAAAGGAAGACTGTTCTTTGAAAAACACTATAAGATGTTAAACTTTCTCAACAATTTGAATGGTAAAATCTTGAGGGGTTTCTTCTCATAGTCTAGAATAAACATTTAACATGTTTCTACTTTTTTCTACACTTTTTATTGGTTTCCCTCATCTTGAAGGTTAATACAGCGTATTCGGTGGTAATACTTTTTCAGGCATTTTAGAAATGAATAGAAAGAATAAATATGGAACAATTTAAACTAATAATTATTAGTGTGATTAACAGTATCAAAAATATAAAATTGTTAAAAAAACGAAAAAAAAAAGACAGCATGATTGATGATATTGATTGCGAACTAAATGAAGCCAAATTGGAGTGGGCGTACAAGAAAAGCGTACCAAATATTTGACCTTGAAGACCTGTTCTAGCCATAGTGGATCTATTATGAAAACCTTTTGGTTTTATTCATTCGCTTTATTTACAAAATGCTTAACAGGTAAGCCCTTCTAATTTCAGAATAATTTTAAATATATGCTAATAAAAACAATTCTGCAATTTAAGAATTTATATGATACATTTCTGAGCACTTTAGTTATTTCAAAGTCAAAATTGATCTGTAACTCTTTTCAACTCGGAGCATCACATTTTCTACCTTTTACAGTATTGCCAAGCTGGGTGGAACAGAATATAGAATATATTTAAAAATATGTTCATAAGTCTTTTTTTAGTCATTCTGCAGACTATCTGTAGAATATATTTAAAAATATGTTCATAAGTCCTTTTTTAGTCATTCTGCAGACTATCTGTAGATCTATTTCCATAGATAATTGGAAATTTATAGTATGATTCAAAGTTTAATCAGACACCAGTTTTTAATTTAAAATAATGAGAAACAACTACAAATTGAAGTCTATGGTTAAAATTCTATTAATATGTCTACGTAACTTAAATAGAGAATTATGATATTTCAGCAGTGATAGCAAATATTAATGAAAACAGGTGTTTAAGGATTTACAGAAAATGAATGTTACTTATCATCAATAGCAGATATAAACCTTTTGTAGTCCAAAATACAGTACATAATGAAGCCCTTCTTTCAGTAACTAATCATAACGTATTAAATCATAGTTTATTAATGACATCATTATTTGCATTTAATGAAAACCACCAATTCATGCAGCTATATATTGATGGCAAGATAAGGTCGGTTTGTAGTCAAACTTAGTCAATGTTAGCAAACTTTCGATATAAATAAAGATTTTGAAACATATACAGTTTCCTACAAGCATAAATTAAAATCTGCTTCAGCATAACAAGATAATACCTTAAGATTTAAAAAAATATCATAATAGGGTGCAAATACCTGGATTTATGTTTCCATGGTCAATGATTCCTCTGTATGCTTTCCTTTTCCTTTTTCAGCCAACTGTTTGCCTTTAGCACGTCTTTCAAGCAATTGCTTCCTGTCTCGATCAATTTTCAATTTCACTATTACTACTTTTGATGGATGGATACCCACGTGTACAGAAGCTCCGTTAGCCTTTTCCCGCTGAATTCTTTCGATAAAGATTGAATATTTCTTTCGATATACTTGAATAACTTTGCCTACTTGCTGACCTTTATAATGACCACGGACAACTTGAACTTCATCATCTTTTCGGATCGGAAGAGTGCGAACTCCATATTTCTGCCTAAGTTCCTTTGATAAAGGAGAACTCATTATAATTCGTCGTTGATGAGAAGGTGCATTGAAATGACGCTTACGCTGTTTTCGTCTGGATGCTGTTACTAATTTATTAAGTTTCATTTTAAAATTAAACTTCAATCAAATACTCAAAGAAAAGAAAATTTAAAGCAGCGCGATACCGCTGATGACGCAAGATGCTAACCTCGTTGTCAACAATTCGTTGTTGCCATACGAGTAAATAAAAAAAAATTGCAAACCAAAATGACGTAAAATGTTTTATAACTCTCGAAAATTTATCACTTTTCTAAGACATTAAATAGTTAATTCAATCAAAAATATTTTAAAACCCATACTTCAGTTGCAATAGAGTAAACGGTTTAGAGTAACAGGATAACTGAATTGGTATCCGGCCCTCCTGTCTTCAATAGTAAGCAAATTCAAATACTGGTGGCGCCACAGACACGGTATATATATATATATATATATATATATATATATATATATATATATTGCTCCTAAATAATATTTTATGCCAAAAAATGGAACAAACGAGCTAATAATTTGTTCCTGTGATCCATGGACTATCAATATTCTCATTTTCCTCCGGTGACGCCAATGGTCGATTGTTGAACAGTCCAGCTTTATGACTGACAGACAATATTCAATTTTCAAAATATCAGGGCAGTCTATAATTTTTATTTGACTTATAAGGCTGACGCTGCAGTATTCCCCTACCAGTGAGTCGGACGATTTTGAAAGTGCCAAGCGTATGGCGAGCATGCGAGTTCGTTGGTGCGTCGAGTTAGCAACGGCTTTGGTGCGTCGAGTAAGAGACGGTTTTGAATCGTTGAGTTAGTGACGGCTTTGTTAGCTGGTAGATGGCGCCATGAATGTAGCAGAAAGTTGCGTTTTCAAGGTCACCAATGTAGCTATTGAAGGCGCGGTACGAACCTGCGACGTTTGAGCCTGTAGCCGAGTAATATACCAATCAAGCAAAAGGACCCTTCAGCTCGAAGGATATTAGTTGGCTTATAAGGCTGACGCTACATGTTCATTAATCAATAATTAATGAAATTTGTTTTCTTTTTTTTACGATAGCTTTCGAAAATGTTACAGTAAAAAAAAAATCATTTCGCACTTTTTCAAATATTTTAATCTTTTTTCAATGATATCAATTTAAGTCATGTATTATTATTATTTTTGAATATCCCTTTTTTTAGCAAATCTTTTTTAATGTTTTATCAAAGATATAATAGTATATAAAAAGATGAATCCCGCGAAATTAAAAAAAATAATAATAGATGAATTGCACATTTACATTCTTAATAACAGCACTATGATATTACGAGACTAGTCTCTATCCGAAAAGTTCATGCCCAGAATGTATGAAAAACTTTTAAAATAGTAACAACTTTAATAAATGATAATTTTAAAGGATTATAAGGCTTGCAATTATGCTTAGTCAATTTAATTGAATTTAAATATAATCAAGAAATCCGGCCATGCCAGTTGGTTACTAAAGGCAAATAGTTTTAAAAGAAAACACTCAAAAGGAAAAAATAATTTGATTTTCTTATTGATTCTGACATTTTATAAAACGACAACCAAACAATGATCATTAGAAAATGAATGACATCCAGGCATACTTTTCGTCTCTCATCGAATTTTAAAAATTTACGTAATCACATTGTTTAATCATAGGGGGTGCCTCCAAGTATGGGCGTCAGGGGCATATATACTTCCCATACATCCTGGCTGTTTTAACATATCATTAAAACTCTTGAAAACATTTCTTATTTGAGATTATTTCTCAAAGACTGATCTCGAAATTATATTTGATCTCCTCAGTTTATTTAGAATGCATTACATTTTGGATCTATAATAGAGATAGTTTAGGATTTCTTAACTATAAGACGTTTTAAGTTCTCGGACGATTTACAACTTGTTCATCTATATTTCTCACATCAGCTTACTGAGAGTACATAAAAGATATTGTGTCAATGAGTTTATTTTATGACTTTTTACTTTTCCGAAAGGCTTCTGCATATGCAAACGTTTCTTTCAGTGAAAATAAAAAAATTTTTGAAAGAATAAGACGTTCACAAACCGTTTTGTATTTATCTTACAGCAATTAAATTAATTCATGGTTCAGATTCAAAAGCAGATATTTTACCCCTTGCTTCCCACTTTATAAATTGGATAGTAAAAATTAGTTAAAAGTACTAGTTAAATCTTTTAATTCAAGCCTATATAGAATTTGTAAATTAAACTGAAAATCGAACATTGCATTTGATTTTAATCTCATTTGTGATTTGTATTTAACTCATACATGGTTATTAAATGTTGAAAATAAAAACTATTAATCTTCATATTAATATGGTGTAAAACTGAAATATTTAATGTAAAGCATTTATTTTTATAAAAATTAAATTCATCCCTCCCACCACCAAGGAGAAAAAAAATCCTAATGTATTGAAGAATTAACTAAGACATTCTCATGAAAATTTTCTCCACCTTCAGAAATGATATAATTATTACAAGAAATTAAACACTTGCTTCAATTAACATTGTTTTCTCTTTCACTTGGTCTTTATTGTTTATTAATAAAGTGATGAACATAGTTAGCTTCTTATTAATAACTCAAACTTATTTGCTTACCAATGGACTTCACATTCATAGTGCCACCAAGAATGCCACACCTTCATATATGTTAATTCCTAAATATGTAAATGAAATATTGATGTGTATAAATTAATAAAAATTACTAAATTTAAATGACTTGATAAAACTTGTGGGCTGTATCAATTTTAAAGACATATTTAATAAACTATTTGACAATGTTAGTGATTAAAAAATGAAACTTTTTAATAATACTAAGACTTTCCAAGTTATAAATATTTGAATATAACTGTTTACACAATTTCAATGGTCATCTCGAAAATCAGCCAAATAATGCATATTGCTTCCTTGTGGCCTCCATTGATTGGCATGAATTAATAAAAGCTATATAACTCAATGAGTTTTGGTAGCAAAATTTGATTATTAAAACGTAAGTAAACAAAGAGTACTTTGTTAAATTTTAGGTATCATTTTTTCAGGAGTATAGCTATTGTTTAAGATAATTTATTTTACTATAGAATACATTTCTAAGTTCATGCTGAGTACTAATAGATTGCATTAACAAAAATCTTCTAGTGATGATATAAGTAATAGGATAACGATGAGAAAAATGAAAGGCGATTGAAAATATTGTACATTTATTTCACACTTTTCAAGCTTAAGATTTCAGAGGAGAGGAAGTTGATGCTAAATAATAAGCACATCTTTGAAATAAATCATTTCAATAGCAAAAATGCAACATGTAAAAAAAATGCATAAATATAGAGCATTTAAAGAGAGAGAGAGAAAAAAAGAAAGTAAATGAAACTTTCAATGAAGCAAGGAAGTTGCACAAATAATTATTCAGTAAAATCTTTTAATGAAGACACAACTTTTATTACAGTCATGATATATCTAACTATTATAATGAAAATATATTAAATTCTTTCATGGTTAAATAGAACTAAATTTCTATAAATGGAATTGCAGAAAAATGCTTTCCAGGATTAAACATTAGAGTTTTGTGTCTTATATTTTTTTAATATGAAAATCATTGCAAAGTAAAAATATTTAGAATTACTTGACTATAAACATTAAAAAACCCAACATGTTTTTATTTTTGAATTATATATCAAAGATAAAATCAAACAATTCACACTTATATACAAACTTATTTATTCATCAAAATATGGAAATCATAGAAATTCAAAGTAGCTCAGGAACAGCATGTGACTAGCATTAAAAAAATGCATACTTTAAATATTCATAAACAATATTAGCAAATTTATTTTATAAATTAAATATTGATAGGCGAAAAATATTTTACATAAACACAATTATTTATAAATCACCATAGGATAATACTATATGCTCAATCTGCATTGAAAGGAAACTTAATGGCACTAACACAACCTCATTTGTTAGAAAACAGAACAACATATAACAAATAATTACATGTTTTATATAACATGCAAATACAATAAATAGTTTAATTCACAATGTGTTATACATTAAAATTAAATTCAATGTGATCAAAAGCCATGTTTCAGATAATACAGCAAAAATTAAATTTCTGTAGACTTGCAATCAGAAAAAAATATTTAAAATGCTTTCTATTGAAGCTTTTTCAAGTCACAGCTCTATTTTAATAGCTCAGTTCATCTTCATATTATGGCATAAAATGGCATTTCAATAATAATTTAATTCGCATGCCAAGTGTGAAATAGATGCTCTAGCATAATGATACATGTATTTTTTATTACCTTTTTAGTGTAAATACTTGCATATTTTGCAATAATATAGTGATTATTGGGCACATTTTATATCTTTATTATATAAGCAAAGAGGTAGTGGCTACTTACTCCAATTAAGTTTTCATCTCAGAAAAAAGAGCATAAGAGTGAAAACTATTCACAAGAGAAATCTAAATAGTTTCATAAGTTTAATTTAGTCCAGGATTTCTTAAAGCATGGTTCTTTTTTAAGTTTTTAACGGAGAGAATAACAACAGCATCTGATCTGCCAAATATTTTTAATATTAATCAAAATCAACAAAAAATACCAATAATAATTTGAAAAATATCTTTGAAGTATTATCAAAACCTTTAGATTACATTTTTTCTTGTATCTTAAAAGAAATTTTATTGTTATATCACTGTGTATTTTAAAAAAAAAACATTCTACAAAAAAGTTGCATATGTTAGATTAAAGCATTTTAATTCAAAACTAATAAAGATTATGAGAATAGTAATATTTCACAAATGGGTCATTTTCTAAAAATACTTGCACATACATTTGTATTAATACATCAAAGTAATTTTTAAGCAGTTTTGAAAATTATAATGATTTGAATTTATAGCAATACAGTTAAACAAATACATTACACCGTAAAAATTATCATATCAAAACTCCCCAACTGCAATGATTTTTTAAGTGGAGTTTTTTCATTTAAGACTGGAAAAAAAATACAAATATGAAATTTGAACTTGAAATCACTTATTTAATAAGCCATTCCAATGTTTTAAACGGTTAAATTTAAATATTCAACCTTAAAATTTAATAAATATTAAAAAAGTGAAATAATTTTTTGAAAACATGTAATATAACATTTTTAAAAGATTGAATGCTTCAATTTATTTAAAATAAAGCAAAAACTAATCAAAAGCCTAAAATATACAATAAATTTATAACTAAAAGAAAAAATATATAATTCAATGAAATATTTACATCATAATAAAATTACTGAGTTTCTACATTTCAGTTTTTAAGAAATACTCACATGAAAAAAAAATTATTAAAAAAAAAGCGCACATTTTCAGAAATATCTTTATATATTGAAATTTAGTTTAGCAAAATTTAATTAATACAATTCATTATGAATTCTGAATTTTTTAAATTTTTTATCTACATTAAATTCAAAACTAACACAATATGTTATAAAAAATAAGATTCAAAGTTTTGTTAATTATAACAACAACAACAACAAAAAACACAAATATAATTTCCCACTACCTAATTTGAATACTAATATGCTTTTAATTTTTATCATTTAACTCAATTTTAAAGTTTACACAACTTCTGTTTGTATATATATCTAGAATAATAATTTCAATTATTCAAGATTAAGGGGAAAAAACATCTTCTAATATTTTGATTTTATCTTATAAATAGGTAAAAGAATCCTTGTTTTTAAAAATGCAAATTTCTTTGTTATTCTTTCCCCAAAAAATATTTTCTAATAATTGAATTTGGAATTTCATATATTCACATTTATAAACACAAGTATAAAATATCTATTACAAAATCAATATCAAAATTGCACGAAAAAGATTCAATTATTTTTAATAAATAATACAAAAATTAAATTTAAATAAAATTCATTACACATCATTAAAATAGAGTATCGATTTTTAATTTCAAATAAGAATTCTCAAAATTCACTCAGAATGAAATATTTTTTAAAACATTGCATTTTCTATTTTCTCCTCAATGATAAAATTTCTGCATATTTATTTAAAAAATAAAACTCCTACAAACTTCAGTTAATAAAAATACTCAGAGATGCAGCAAACAAAACAAAACAAAAAATAAGAAGAATTTTGTACCTTTAACAAAATTTGCAACTAGATTACACAAAATTCATTCTACAATTTTTGATGGAGAGATCCACCCACCAAATACTTTCTCTAATTCCACAGCAACAGCTAGTGTTATTCGATCATTGTATGGAGTTGCAGCTACTTGCACTCCAACTGGCAAGTTTTCTTTCCCTAAACCAAGTGGGCACTGTGTGACTGGGAAACCTAGTACATTGAAGATGGCTGTGTATGAAAAATTGAAAGGCCTAAAGATGGCTTCATTGTGATGAGGAGCAACTGTGGGATGAGTTGGAAATAACAAAACACCATCATCACCAATAGTTTTTATTAGTTCTCTTTTAAGATCTTCAAGCATCCTAAGATATTTGTGACTTCCTTCAATCACAGTTTTTTCTGTCATGCCAAGGATTATAGCAGGGAATGTGAATCTGGATTGTCCTAATATCCACTGAAGAAATTCCAGTTTAAAGTGAATTGCCCCTTTCCTTTCAGCTAGTTCATCAGAAAATGTTGGAGCTTTGCAATTAGACAGGAAAGATGCCCACATAAGATACATGTACTTTAGTGTGTTTAACTCAAGCTTCTTAGGCACTATTTTATAAGCATTGTTAAAGTGATTGAGAACCTGAAATATATAGCAAAATTTTTTTATATACCTGAAGTCAAAATTAACATTGTTATTATATATACATATACAACAGCTATGCATACATTTTGGAAAAAGTTCTTTTCAATAAATTTACTTATACTATAATGCTGCATTAGTCATAGTTAAGTAATCAGAGAATATAATAAGAATTTCTAATTTATTATTGTAAATAGAATTTTATAATCAATATAATGTAAAACTGGACTACTTTACTCCATAGCAAATCAGAATAATTATAAAATACAATTCAAATTTTGAGATATGCAGAATTAAAAAAGTGTTTTTGTAAGGATTTACAAAAACAGCAATATCTGGAAATGTGCTTTAGAGTTATTCAGAAAAAAATCACAAGTGTAGTGAAAAATTCTAAAGCAACATTATTCAATAAACTTAGTAATTTTTTCTTTAAAAAATCATATTGCATTTAATTTTTTTATATATAAAATCAAACAGGAAAATGTATATTACCTTATGCAATGCAGTTAGCATATCAGGCTCAACCTTTGTGAACATTACATGATTTCCTACATCTTCAACATAGTAGATCTTCAGCTCTTTCAATTTGACCTCAAAATGAATGATAAAAATTATTATATTTGCATATTAGTAGAAATTTATTAACAAAAAACACATTTTAGTATAAGAAGTTCATTTTTAAAAGAATCAACAAAAAATCTTACAAAAGTAAATTAAAAATTCCATAATTTATTATGAAGATACTTCAGAAAGTTACAATATTTTAATAACTATGGATTTTAAATTTTTTTCTATGAGCTTGAGGAAAAATTAAAATACAGTTATGTCAGCAAATTATCCATATTACCCTTAAAACAAATATTAATACATTAATATGTACTTCTTGTTTTAGTTTCTAAAAAGAAGCATTCCCCACCAATTTAATAACATTACTATAGTTCATAGCAATTATTTAAATAAATTACAAGGATAGTTGAACAGGCCTTTGATTTTTCCCATATCAGTGTTGCAATCTTAGATATTCAAATTCAATCTTAAAGAGAGAAAGAAAGAAAGAGAGAGAGAGAGGAGAGCTTCTAGGAGCAAATACATAATAAAACAATCTTATCTGGTTCTTGAAACAATTTTTAATACAAAATCAATGGTTTGTAAGAAAGTTTTTATTTTTAAAACTTTACTAAACTTTTTTTAGATGCAAGAGAGACTGGAAAAGTTTGTATGTTCAATAAAATCTAACTTTCAATTTTAAAAAAGCTTCCATTTTATTTTAAAAGACTAGTTATAATTATCATTAAACTATATTATTTTCAAAACTTCAAGAAAGACTTACTGGTAATTCCAAATGTAAAAGAGCTGCATTTTTTCCTGCCATAACTTTCATCATGGGAGTCAAATCTGTAGCATATCGGCAAAGAGGACCAACACTTAGACAGGGAACAAACTCTCTTTCCCCAGATGGCGGATATGAGCCATAATTTGATACTACTTCTAAACAGAAAAAGGAAACAAAAATAAATCTATTCATTCACAAACATAGCCAAAGAAACTATTACTGTATCATTAATTTAAAAGAAAGAATTCCTTTTATGCAGTTGTATTTGCTGAACAGGAAATATCATTAAGGAGTATAATTTGGCTATTTCACAAAATACATAGGTGCTTCCTGAACTATGATTAAAGTATTATTACATTAACTTTTCAAATAAACTAATAAAATTGATTATAGACAAATTTTAAAAAATGATTTGCACACATTGTGTTTTATTTATAAACATATACAGACAAATCATTTACAATAACAGCTTATTAAAACTTAGAATGGTGCTTAGAATTGAATTATATATATATCGTTTAGCGCTGTTTCGGTTTAGCGCTCTTTTTTTTCCAACCCGGGGATTCCACGAAATCGCTTGCAGCATACGAGAATTCCCCGAAATATTATGCAGCGATAGGTTTCAAATACAATCCGAAAGAGTGTACTTGTAGTTCTTGTTTGGTGCGGTATTGTATAGACATATTTTTATTATTGGAAACATTTGTTGACATTATTGTAAGTAGGTATTAATTTACATATTTAATACTATATTACAGAGTCAAATATTTTGATCTTTAGTTTTTTACTATGGGTGATAATGAAAAAGAAAAGAAATCAACCAGAAAAAGCATTTCACTCAAAACTAAAATGGAAGTCATTAGTAGACTAGATTCTGGTGAACGTCAAATTCTAATTAGTGTTTCATTGAATTTGACAACTTCAACAATAAGGACCATCATGAAGAATAAAGAAAAAATATTGTCATCGGCAACTGCAACTACGTCAAGCTCTGCAACTAGAATTACCCGTTCTAGAAATAATATCATAGAGGAAATGGAAAAACGACTGTTTATATGGATTGACGACGAAATTGACCGCAATATGCCATTAAGTCAATCTATCATAATGGAAAAAGCTAGAAGAATTTTTAATTACATTCAGGCTGAGACAATTGACAAAAGTGAAACTTTCGTTGCTAGTCGAGGATGATTTAATAGATTTAAACATCGAAATAACCTTCACAGCATAAAGATTACAGGAGAAGCAGCAAGTGGTGATACAAAAGCGGCGGTTGAATTTCCAGCGATATTAAAAAAAATAATTGAAGAAGGAAACTATCCTCCAGAATTGGTTTTTAATGTTGATGAAACAGGCTTGTTTTGGAAAAGAATGCCGAAACGAACATTTCTATCCCGTGAAGAGAAACGGTTACCAGGATTTAAAGCTGCAAAAGATCGCTTAACCCTTCTACTAGGTGGTAACGCAAGCGGAGATTTTAAATTAAAACCATCACTAATTTACCATTCCAAAATCCCAAGAGCGATGAAAGGCATATCTAAATAAACTTTACCTGTAATTTGGGAGTCTAATAAAAAATCATGGATAACTGCGAAAATTTTCCAGGATTGGTTCACTGAACATTTCTGCCCGTCTGTTAAACGTTATTGCGAAATTAAAAAACTTGAACAAAAATCACTTCTGTTAATTGATAATGCTCCAAGCCACTCAACAAATTTATCAGACTTAACAACATGCATTCCAGTCGAAGTGGTTTTCTTGCCGCCTAACACAATTGCCTTAATTCAACCAATGGACCAAGGCGTTATATCAAATTTTAAGGCTTATTACTTGCGGTGAACCTTTAAGCAAATGTTTGAAAAAACAGACGGAGAGGAGAACCAGTCCATAAGAGAATTTTGGAAAAACTACCACATCGTGGATGCTGTAGAAAAAATAGGCCTTTCTTGGAATGAGGTAACAGAAAGATCTTTGAAAGGAGTATGGAAGAATATTTGACCGGATTTAAGTAAGAGCGATGACGTTGGACACTCTGTCGATGTGGATGAAATAGTGGAAGAGATAGTGAAATTAACTAAGCAAACCGGTTTTGAAGGGGTAAATGTGGAAGATGTCGAAGAAATAATTCAAGAAGCAGCGGCCAGTCTTTCTAATGATGAGCTCAAGGAATTAACTGAACAAGGAGAAAACAAAAATGTTGACAGCAGTGATTCAGAAGAAGAGCAAAAAGAACTTTCAATGGCGTTTGTAAAAAGGAGTTTGTCTACCATAACTGAAATAATGGATCAATTCATTGAAAATGATCCGAATTTTGACAGGAGCTCAAAAGTAAAGCGTGATCTTAGAGATGTTCTATCCGTTTATGAAGAACTTTTAAGAGAACAACGCAAAAGAAAAAGGCAAACAACATTAGATGCTTTTGTCACAAAAAGGCAGAACACTGAAAACGCGGAAGGCTAACTAAATATGACTGACTTAGAATTTTTTTAGTTTTTTTTTTAAGAATATTCGTTTTGTTATTTATATTTTGTTTTTATTTTTGTAAGAAATAATAAGATGGTATTAATTTGGGCTTTAAGAAATAAATGTTTGGTTTTATTTTTATTAAAAAAACATACTTTTTAAATTTAATACCTAACCAATTTCCTAGCAATCTTCCTCTAACCCCAATATTTGCATGTAAAGATAGCCTCGTTTAGCGCTGTTTCGCATTACGCTCTACTTTGATGGAACGTATCCCCCGCGTTAAGCGGGGTCTTACTGTATATATATACAGCTTATTTTCACAGCATTTATTTTTTAAGTAAACTAGAAATAAATATATATTATAATCTATTTAAAGATAGTTAATGAATGAATACAGAGATTATTCAAAATTTCATAAGGGCTAAGTAAGCAGCAGTATTTTTTAAAAATAACATTACTGAAAAGAAATGCATTAATTAAAGATCATACTAACCAGGAGTAGGTTTGTGACCAAAGACACCATTAAATAATGCTGGTATTCTAATACTTCCACCAATATCAGAACCAATTCCTATTACTGAACCTGCACCTCCAATAAGAGCACCTTCACCTCCTGTTAAAAATCAAGTGATTCAAAAGTTTACTTTAGTTATTAAATATTTTGCATTATAGAAAATTGTACAAATTAGAATTTCTTTTTCTCCAATTTGAAATTATAGTAAAATTCCACTATAGTCTATGCAATTTCTGTAGGCGTTTCAAGGACATTCAACTTCATAACTTTTCACTCTTTCTCCTCCTTCGTTGCCATGGTTTCAACAAAGCTTTCCCTCCACACACACTAGTACGCTTCAGTAAAGATGTTAAACTGGCAGTGTAAGCAAACAATTTTATTCAATCATTGAATATGAGATATTTTCTTAAGAAAAAAAATCCAAAATTAATAATTTTAAAAAAAACCCTGGATGGAGTGGTCTTTGTAAAACTTTCTTGCTTTTTCTTTAATAAAGGTACCAAAAAAGCCTAGCATGGTGTAGAATAATTATGAAATATTAATCTTTGGCATGAAATTAGCATTTTTTACTGAAATCTACTGTTGGATTTTTGCCATCCAGGCAGGTGGGCACTAATATTTAAAAATCTAATTTCTTTTTAAGACGTGTTTTTTTATAGAAATAAAAATTTATGCATAAAATAAAATACCAAAAATATTTAGGTGATTAAAATATGACAAACTTTCCTTTTCTGCTATTTTCAAAATACTTCTTTTAAGGTAAGTAACAACAAACTAATTTTCATTTAATGGAATAAATATAATTGTGAAGGAAAAAAATCTATAGAATGATAATTGCTTGGAACATGCTAATTATTCTATTTTCTGATCAATTACATTAGATTTTTTGTTTCTTAATTTATATAGTTGTATCACTAAACCCTGAATTTGAAGCCAAAACCTGGCCTGTCATAGCCTGAAACCTCAATTTCCAATGTATTAGATATTCTATTATAGTTAAGATGCAGTTTTCAAATTTTGCTAATTGAAAATGTCCTCTTTAGGTATCCACCTTATTTTTCTCTTTTGTAAAATATAATTATTTATTAGGCATCATAATTTCAATGTTTAGAAGAGACAAATTCTTAATGAGAAATCAGTTTTGCCATAACATAAAAGGTGAATATTTCAAGGAAAAGGGCCTTTAATCATCAATCATTCTCTTATCAATGTGAGAAATGTACATTCTCTATAGCCCCTCTAAATATACACCAAGTTTTCTTGCCAAAGGTAATTGAATCCTAATAAACCTACAATGTAAGCACAAATGAATCCCACAATCCCTAACAAACTATAAGAAACTTGAACAAAGTATAAAGCAGAAAGTTATAAGAATACTTTAACAACTGTGTAAAAAGAAGAAAAAAAGGGACACTGTTGTCTGCCTTAACGTTGCTGGCAGACAACTAGTATTGAGGTGGAAAATGTGACATTGAACCACCTACAGAAAATACAGACTATAATGAGGCTCCAAATAAAAAAAAAAAATTGAAGCCATGTAGAGACAAAATATCTTATTGTTTAAGAATTCAACACACTCATCAAGTGAAGAATATTATTCATTGAAATGATTTTTAGTTTTACGTTTTTTTAAATGGGGAAGGCCTTTTTTTTTAAAAAAATTCAACATTGCCAAAGTCACAATTTTAACATGTGTAACTTGACTCAATGATTCAATCAAGTAATGATATTGTTTTACTTTTCATTACAATGAAAGTCAAATTACAAAACTAATTTTTCAAAAATTACTAAAAGTAAGGGAAAATATGTATTCACTCAAACAAAACTGGCATAGTTAACAAAAAACTACTTTTTTAGACATTTGTGGTGAAAATAATCTCCTCTGTGTGGCTGTTTACCTTTGCACAATCACAAATATTAATGGTGCCAAATGAGAGCCAAGTCTGAGAGATTTCCTGTCAGAGGACAGTATGTGCAGACAATGTTAAGATTGCAAGGCAGTGTAAATAAAAGTGTGTGGATTTTAATCTGAAGCTAGTTTATTTCTGAAGCTAGAATTTTAACAACCATCTCATTACAGAAAATTATTCCCCATAATGGTGTTTTTCCCATACATTTAAAATAAGAATAAAAATATTATTTGTGTAACACACTATGATTTTATGGCAAAAATACACTTAAAATCTGCTTTATTTTTTAAATTACCGATTCTAAAATTTAAAAAAGAAAATCTATTTTTAATAGGTCTCTGGTATACAAGATACAAATTTCTGCCAAATATTATTGTTACAATGGTTTATAATACATGTTATACTATCCATCTGGAAAATGTATACATTTTGTTAAGAAACAAAAACAAAAATATATATATATACAAAGATTAAAAAAATAATAATAAAAGTAAAAATTGCTAAGAAATGGTAGTATCTATACACTGAAAGAAAGAAAAAAAAAGTCCAGAAAAGTTTTTTTTCTTCATTATTTTCAAAATTTTAAGTACTGGATCTAACAATTAAAAAAAATAATAAGAACTAAAATGTGATGTGATTGATTTAATAAACAAGGATTTTCAAACAGAAGGGAACATTAAAAAAAACAAAGTAGTTAAAATCATGATCATTTCAAAGCAATAGCTTAAGGTTTAAATTTCATCATAATAGAAATGAAATCAACTAATGATTATATACATCATGAAATCAACTAATGTAATTGTACATCACAAAGAATTCAATAGAATACAGTAAAATCTCTTTAATAAATCACTCCAGCGATTGTTCAAAAATGGCATGAACGAGAAGAATGACTGCATTTGTAACGTATTACAGAAGTTTCCCTGTACGTGTTTACTACAGCAACTTCACCTATGGTTGAAGCATTCTTTTGATACAGCAAATTCATCTTGCAGTATTCTTACATTTCATTGATCGAAACGATCTGCTTATTATTCTTAAAAATCAATAAAATGTTATACATTTATCAGGTTTAATTAAAATACATTCTTTATAACACTAAAAATTGAATTCAAACATTTTTCAAGTTAAAACAAGTATGATATAGCACATATTTCATACTGTCCCTTCAGAATAACTATCCCACTATTTTAATAAGTAGCAAAGCCCATCGTTAAAGAAAAAAGTTATTAAGCAAAATCTTAATATGTGCTGGACTTCTGGAACTAATGAACTCTGAATTCTTTCTTCAAATTCTTCCCTTTACTGATGTTCCTTTTTTTGATACATCCAAGTAAATAAACTTTTATAATGATGCTAAAACAAAATAAAAAAATCTTGGCTCTTAAAGAAAAATTCCTTAAAAGTGCTAAATTCAGTACTTTTTAAGAATTAAAAAAATAAACACTTTAAAGGTGCTTAAAAATGGTTTTAAAAATTCAAGTACATTTCATAACACTACATACATGCACTGTAACAAGTTTTTACTTCAATGTAAATGAATTGGCACAAGATGTTTTAAACCTTATCAATGTTTCATAAATTTTCCTTGAAACTATAAACCTACCTAAATTACAAAAACTATCAAATAAAAGTTATATGAAAATTCATTAGTAATATTCAAATGAAACTTGCGTAATTGAAAAGTTATGAAAATATATCAATGCATACCACTACTACCGCCTGGACTGCGATTTGTATCATAAGGGTTACAGGTTCGACCATAGACACGATTGTAAGATTCATACCACATGCCTAGTTCACTGATATTTGTTGTTACCAATGGAATAGCACCAGCTGCTTTCATTAGTTTTACTGTTTCAGCATTGCAAGGAGCTCTAACATTCTTTCGAGATACAAGTCCAGCAGTAAAGGGCATTGCTAAAAGATAATTATAAAAGTAAAACAACATATCTGAAAATATTAAAGAAAGCTACTAATATAAATTATCTAATAAAGAGCAAATAATATCGAATATCAAGAGGTCATTTTCATGAATTTAATATATATACACAATCGCAAGATTATTTCCTCAAAAAGATAAAACAGACCAATTGCCTGAATAATAAATAATAATAATTAAAAAAAACCCTAAAGGCTATTATGTAGATAGATAATATAAATAAATATACATTTTAGATAGAATTGTATTAAATGGTCACACTTAAAAGTAAGAACTCTGAATAAATATTACATCTTTAGCATTGTTTGACACAAATTTATCTCTACCAAGAATACAGAAATGTCTGATGCTCTATTGTCTAGAATAAGAACATTTGGTACAAATATAATAAAAATGCTGAAATGTGCATTGAGAAATGATTCCTTGAGATTTTAGTTAAAATTTGATTAATTAAATTTTTTTAATTCCATATTTCCCCATAATAATGTTTAAAAATATTATATATAAATTATTTTCATACAATTGTGGAATTTTAAAAATTAGCTTTTTGTTTATTATTTAGTAAATTGCTATACAGTTTTTTCTTAAATTTATTTTTTTTAAACGTGTTTAACAGTTTTTATTGTTATAACTGAATTCACACCATTTTATTTCAAAACATACTTTCCTTCACTGCTGAAAGATAAAAAGGAAATGTTATTATCTATGCATATTGCATATATATAGCATTGCTTATTACATAATATTTTTTTAAAAATTCAAAGCTACATGAAAATATATATTTAGAAGATGGATTTTAATGTGAATATCATGTGCATGGAACTAGATTCCATGGACATAATAAACAGAAAGGGTTAAAGGTAATGCATATTTATTATTTATCAAAATTTAATGTTTAAAAATATTTTAGTCAGGAATCATGAGTGTGAAGTAATACATAAGAGAGTTAGTTGAAATTTAACAGTCATATTTCTGAATAACCAAATGGCATATAATAAATATATTCTACCAGTGAGAATACATTTTATTTAGAAAAAAGACAATTTTAACCTTAAATATGAATAGTTAAAATAAAAAAATAAATATGTTCAAATTAACGACATGTAACACTTTTGTACCTCATATCACGAAATACAATTTTGAAAAGAAATTCATCTTACCACAAAACAATATTTTTGAGTTTTAATTGAAGTGAATAAATGAGTTTTAATTGAAGTGAAGTGATATTATATAACAATAAGAATTTAACAATTATTATATTGATACATTTGTAAATACTGTTCACCAACAGATTCTAAAACAACCACATTTTGACGATTCCATTTCATTAAGGAATGAGACATGGAACAAAAAGTGCATTTCCAGTATTCACCTTTCATCTTGTATTTCCCTCATTAAATATTTTTTAGTTCATTTTTTTTCCATGTATATGTGAGTCAAAATGTCTGTAAAAGCAGAAACTATGTTTGTGAGTGTTGTGTTATTTTTGGCAGCATTTTAACTTGTAATTTTATATTGATATGTGTACACAAAAGTGATAAAAAAAGTTTTTAGGAATGGTATAAAGAACATTTTACATAACATCATTAAATTTGAGACCAAGAAGAAATTTTAGGAATTTTTTCTGGAATTAAAATATTCTAGGAAAAATTTATTAACATGAAAACGAATATTTTAATATAAAAAAGATAATTATTCTTTAGTAAAAAAGTAATTATCCAATTTTAAGAATAGAAAATTTTCATAATTTAATGTTTATGTCTTTTATACAGTCAAGTCTCTTTTTATGTTGATTGTTTTTATGCGATTTTGAAGTTATGCGGTTTGCATTTCATCCTCCAAAAATTTCTAGATTTTTGTTATTATTATTTTTTATACTTTTTATTATTTTTTATACTTTATTTTTTTATTATTTTTTATACTTTTTATTATTATTATTTATATTTTTTATAGGAATTAAAACTTCCACCGTTTGTAAAAATTAAATAATTTGTTTCGAATTGTTTCACTCCCCTTCCCTCCATTGATATGTTGCATTTCCTTCTAATATCAAATTAGTAATAAATTTCAAAAAATAATCGGCAACAATTTTCAAGGAGATCCATTATAAATGCAATGCCTTTAGTTTCCATTTAATATTTTGGAGAATAACAAAGAAAGGAACGAAATAAGATTTGCCGAATGATGTAGGTTTTTTTTTTCTTTCGAGAAAACGAATTTAGTAACGAAATTCTTTTTATGAAACTACCAATAAAGGGCAGAAGAAAATAAAATAATTTTCTGGGAAATTTATAAAATGCAATCGAATTATTCTTTACAAAAATTAAACGTCGACTGCTTAAGAATGATAAAAAAAGAAAAAAGAAGAGGAAAGTATGGATGATTCAAATTTCTAGCGAATGTGAAAACAGTATTCGTTTATAAACGTTCTCCTTGTCTAATTGCAAGTGATTACATTGTCAGAAAAGGAAGAGCTACACAGAACGAGAATGAAATTTGTGAAAATCTGTGGCCTTTACCGCAAATATCTATTGCAAAGACAGTCTCTTCTGATGATGAAGGTGATTTGGAACCACTTCATAAACTGTGCAAACCATTATCAAATAGCGATAATGATTAAAAATGTAAAACTATGTAAATGTAAACTTTTCCATAAAATAAAATGAATTAAGGTTTGAATACAAGTTTTTTTAGCATTTGTATAAATTTCTTTCAGACATTCGAAGTAATTTATCATGCAGTCTATTTCTTTTTATTTCTGCAATTTTTTTTATGCGGGTTTAAGTTAATTTTAACTATGTTGTTTTGGTTTTATGCGATTTTAGAAAACTAAGGAACGTATCCCTACTTTTTCCATTCATGTCTTTTTTAATGCGATTTTTTTATATGCGTTTTTCGGTAAAACGTATCTACCGCATAAAACGAGACCTGATTGTACATTTAAATATTAATGTCCCAAAAGCTTTGTTTTGAAGATAAAATACAAATTGGAATACTTAGTACCTTTGTCCTTCTATATTACTAATTATCTGTAATAATTATGTCTCATAAAACTACGAATCTTCATTGTTAAATGTAACATTCTCCAATTTTCATCTTTTGTCTCCTTTCTCTATTTTGTCAAATTAAATTCCTCCTAAGGCATGCACAAAAGCATGGAGGGTTTTACAATCCGAAGTCAAACAGTAGCACATTAGAGTGTGGAAAGCTTCATTATTCAGGCCAATTCCATCATGTTTAAGCAAAAGCAGTTCCTATTTTATACTGTCTTCATGCCATTCTGCAATAATTTTGTTAATAACTAAATGTTAACATATTTTCTAAATAAAAAAGTTTGGAAACAGCAATTAAATAACAATTACTAACAAAATAAATGTCATGCAATAAATATTTTTAGCGCAAACACATTGAACAGTTTTAACAACACTTTAAAGCAACAACAAAATAAATAAAGCTATCATGTAGGAACATTAGTAGTTTTTATAGTCATTATTTATCTTAATTAATTTGCCATTAACCAACTTAAATTGGTCTAAAACAATCGTGCGACTTCTCTATCAGTCTCTATCAGTTTCACTATTTTTATATTATATATATACATATATAATGATCATTTTTAAAACTTTCATTTTCAATTTTTTTAGCTGGCAAACAAAGTTTTGATTCTCAAAAGATTTTGTTAGCAAATAATAGCCATGATGTCGTTCTTCATCAGCCTTTTAAAAACGCATCTGCTGTTAAAGAAGCATACACAATAATAAAGCATAACTAGTAAAATCATGTCAACCTTTTAACCCTTTGCAAGTGACAAATTTATCTGATGGGAGTACCAGCTAGTTGAAGAAAATTTATATCCACTATTCCAATATGCTTGCAAGTGACATTGTTTCCACATTTAGAATTACACCAATGAAGGCCATAAATTCTTCACATGTAATGTAACCCATGAATGCCAAATAAACTTTTTGCCCAACTGTTTCTTACTTATCTTCATTTGTGCATATTCATAAGTGGTTTTCACTATTTGATTAATCAATATGTCAGTGAAATATAATTTGAAAAAGTCCAATGGACTTGTTATATTCTGAGATATTTATGGTCTTATGATTTGCCCATTAGTTTTGAACTTGACACCAAAAGGAAAATCGTCTTTCTCTGTTACGTCCTCTCATTCATCACCTTTACTTGAGCCCTCTATTTGTTTGAAATGTTCGTCATCAGCTTCATTATTTTCCATGTCACTGTCAATTCTTAGTAGGAACTATGTAATCGTCATTACTGTCCCTTTCACTGTTCATATTTTCATTATGTACTTCAAATTCTAATCCCTCATCACTACTCTCATTATATTCACAATCATTCCTAAACTTCTCCATTTTTGGGAATTACACTGTTTAAATTTAAAATAAATTTAAACATTGAACACTAATTTTATGATATATACAGTTGTGTCTACTGATCTCAACTGTATTGATCCTGAACCTTTCCTTTTCTCTTAATAACATCATCATCTTGAATCATCTGACAATGATGGCATATGACTAAACCTACTACAACCTGATTACTGACATAAATTACTGTTTTCAAGCTTTGGTATTTTTTAAGTTAAAGCCAATTTTACAATGAACAAATTATTTTTAATAATAATTGATGACATAACATTGTATTCCATGGTATTATTAATATAAATTCATGTATGCTCATTTTTTTCAAATATATTTAAAATAATAAATAAAATATGTTATAAAAGTTAATTAATATCATAAATGTCTTTTTTATCATATATTCTATGTATTACTTAAATTTCCTACCAAAATCTAGTTGTAATTTAAAATCCTGATTAAATTTTCCATGATTATCTATTAAATCATGTAAAATAAATGGTTATAAAACATTGACACAGATGAAAAAGATTAAATATTTTCATTTCTAAAATAGTAGGGCTTCAGATTGCTGTATGAGATATTGTAAATTAATAAGAGAAAAATTAAAAATACAGGTTACAGTATTAATGACAGAATTTTTTTACATTAATCTATGCATTTTTTGGTAATTTTTCATATCTTAAATAAATTGAAACTAACTTTCTCTAATTAATAAGAGAAAAAAATCAAAAAATTAATGAATTAACTTAGTTCTTTATTAATTTATTTTAACTGCACTTCATTGATTGTAAATTATTCTATTGCATTTCATTTAAATATTTTTTTGTATTTTAATTAAAATAAAGTACAATCAGCAAATAAATTTTAATAATAACAAATGTAAGAAATTAGTTTATATTAGAATTGTTTTGTTTTTTAAATTTAATAATGATAATCAGGATTAATTTCTATCTCTTCCTTGAAAAGTAGAAATGATCAAAATTTTTCTTACCTTCTACTGCAATAAGTTCTTTTACTGATAATGGCACTCCAAGAAAAGGCATTTCTCGTTCCAGCTCTTCTTCTGTCCTTTGATCACTAGCAATGAATTCATCAACAAGTTGTGCTTCTTCCAAAGCTTTATCAAATCGGAAATTAACAGCAGCATTGATGCTTGGATTGACTTCTTGAATACGTGAAATATATAAATTGACTAGATCAACACTCTTAAGCTAGAAAGGGGAGAAGTATGATTAATCAATTAACAAATATAGACAGTAAAGATAATTAACACAATGTAACTTCATTCATTTTCATAAACAGAAAAAAAATCTCCAAATATTACCACCTTTATTGCCCACACATACAAGTAAATTAGATAAATTGATGTAGTTCATCATCATACATAATTAAATAATATCTCTACATATATTTATGTTCTTAAATAATTACTGGAAATACATATTAAAAATAATTTTCAATAAAAATAATAAGTTTTATCAATAATTTTATATGAATTGCAGACAATGACAGAATCTCAAAAAAAATATTTATGTAATGAATTGCAACTCCTTAGCTCAGAGTCTCCTTAATATAATATACCCTTGAAATTTTAATAGTCCCACATTCTCCACAAAAATATGCCTTTTCAAGAAAAAGTCGTTCTTTGTATCATTTTACATCATATTAACTTGATTAAATAACATGCATTTCATTCTATATTAATGATACAACAAAGAAGTTTTAATTATCAAAATTAACAAGCAAATATTATTCTCTATTCATATGTTTTTATGCAACGAAATTACAGCTTAACTTAATAAGATCAGATGATTCATTGAATATATCGCATTCCTTTTCCAGTATATTCCAATTTGCCATTTATCTTCAAAACAAAGATTTTGGGACAATAATATTTAAATGTGCAGTCAAGTCTCGTTTTATGCAGTAGAGACGTTCTACTGGAAAACACATATAAAAAAAGTCACATTAAAAAGAACATTACTTGAGTGGAAAAAGTAGGGATACGTTCCTTAGTTTTCTAAAATCGCATAAAACCAAAACAACTAGTTAAAATTAACTTAAACCCGCATAAAAAAATTGCAGAAATGAAAAGAAATAGACTGCATGATAAATTACTTCGAATGTCTGAAAGAAATTCATACAAAAGCTTTTTTTAAAAAAAACTTATTTTATGGAACAGTTTACATTTACATAGTTTTACATTTTTTATCATTATCACTATTTGATAATGGTTTGCCAGTTTGCGAAGTGGTTCGAAATCACCTTCATTATCAGAAGAGACTGTCTCTGCAATAGATATTTGCGGTAGAGGCCACAGATTTTCACAAACTTCATTCTCGTTCTGTGTAGCTCTTCCTTTTTTGACAATGTAATCACTTGAAATTAGACAAGGAGAACGTTTATAAACGGATACTGTTTTCACATTCGCTAGAAATATGAATCATCCATACTTTCCTCTTCTTTTTTCTTTTTTTATCATTCTTAAGCAGTCGACGTTTAATTTTTGTAAAGAATAATTCGATTGCATTTTATAAATTTCCCAGAAAATTATTTTACTTTCTTTTGCCCTTTATAGGTAGTTTCATACGAAGTATTTCGTTACTAAATTCGTTTTCTCGAAAGAAAAAAAAACCTACATCATTCGGCAAATCTTATTTCGTTCCTTTCTTTGTTATTCTCCAAAATATTAAATGGAAACTAAAGGCATTGCATTTATGATGGATCTCCTTGAAAATTGTTGCCGATTATTTTTTTGAAATTTATTACTAATTTGATATTAGAAGGAAATACAACATACCAATGGAGAGAGGGGGTGAAACAATTCGAAACAAATTATTTAATTTTTACAAATGGAGGAAGTTTTAATTCGTTTAAAAAATATAAATAATAATAATAAATAAATAATAATAAAAAGTATAAATAATAATAATAATAACAAAAATTTAGAAATGTTTGGAGGATGAAATACAAGCCCCATAACTTCAAAATTACTTAAAAACAATCCGCATAAAAAGAGACCTGACTGTATATGACAAAGGAAAATTCATTCTTTTTTTAAAAACTAACTTTCTTTAGTTTTTTATAACTCAATATTCTTAGATATATGTTTTGAATTTCTTAAATAAATGTAAGATACATTAGAAAAAAATATTTATTTTTTCTTACTTTCAAAAATAAGTAGTGAAGGCAAATCAATAAAATAAAAGAAAAAAGGAATACGAAATTTCATATTCAAATTTTCTTGTACTTTCGATTAAAATAAAATATTTTATATATAAAAAAGAAAAAACACTTATAATCAACCTTAGAATGAAATTATATAACAAAGCATAAAAATATTTTAACAACACTCACAACAGAAATGATATATTAGAATGTTGAAGGAAAATAAATTCTGTAAACACTTTTAAATAAGTTGACATTTAAAATTTATTCTACATATATATCATAAATTGATGTGAAAACTCAAATTTGTTATTCATAATTAATGAAAAATCAAACTTTCAATATTGGTTAGTGACAAAACAAAGTTATCACAATTGTTTCTTACATATCATAACATTTAATTTTAATTTTTTATTACTGTACCTAATTAAAGAATCAAACTTATCTTAATGTTTTAAAAAGTAATTGATGTATTTGATGAAATCATAATGTCAAATACTAATATAATGTGCAATGGGAAGCTATATTTAACAAAGAATTTAATTCAAATCATGAAACTTATTTTGTAACTCTATGGTACAACTAATATCACTGACAAACCTAGTTAATAAACTTGTTTGTATGACAGCTCTAGCAATTAATTACTGGCATGCAATTGCAAAAAAGGGAATTTGTGAATTGTAACAGTAGCTAAAAAGAGCCCAGAAAAACATTTGCTGATTTTCCGATTTCAATCGTCAAATTATATAAAATGCGATTGTTCCATAATAACAATGCACTTGAGTATATTTTAACAATTTGCAAAAAAAAAAAAAATTCTTGGCTCTTTCTGGTCACCATTAAGACCAAATTATATCCAAGTAACTATATATGAAAAGACAATGCATTATTCACTAAATATGCAATAAATTAAAGTTTTCTACCTGCTTTTTGAATAAATACATTTATACATTAACCATATATCAAAGACACACAGTTATTACTAAGTTTGACAATGGCATGTGACTAATGTGCAAGTACCATACATATACAGCAAGTACTATACATACAATAACAATACAACATATTTCACATATACAACAGATGAAAATTTTCATTTGAAAAGCTATTATTTAATAATGTTTGAATCATTATTTAAAGTATAATAACTCTTTGAATAAATAGAAGGAAAAAATTATTATAAAACATATTTTATTGGTTTAAACTCAAACCAATATTAATTAATGGTTTTTGTCTTTTTTTAACAATCATATAAACAATAATGTTTGTAAATAGGAAATATTGCTTTTTTTAAAATTAAAAAAGTAGTGGAAATAATATGTATATGTTTATTGAGAAATATGTAATTTTTCTTTGACTTTGAAACTGAGTTTTAATTTATTAAATCTATTTGGATTGAGTCAGTAAAATATCTCAATATCTTTTAATATACAAAATAAAGATTTATCTATTTAAAAAAAGTTACCTTCTTTTTTCTGATTTTTGTAGCTAAATTTGTTGCTGGCTCAAGAAGAAGTAGATTATTGATTGGTGGTAATTCATCCCGCTTTCCAAAATATGTGATTTTGAACAAAAAATGCACAACAATATCAAAAAGTCGATGAAATACACTAAATGCTTTCCAGAATAATTTCATCTTTCTTGCTCATATAAATTTCATAGCACTGAAACCTGAAAATAAATTTATTTACAATGAAGTCCTTTTTTTTAATAAACTAATAATTGAATTATAAAAATAGCAACATTTTAAAAACTGAGTAAATTTTGGAAAGTATCATGTAAGAGATTTAGTTATATGTTTCTTATTAACAGTTTATTTAATTCAAAATTTAAATTTGAATTGCAAACAATCAATACAGTAAAAATGAAAATTCAATATAATATATTCTTTTAGTAATTTGCAATTCGATACTCTTAAAGGGACGAGAATTTTAAACACTAAATAGTGAAAAAAATTAACAAAATTTTTTTTAAATAAAAGAGCAAAATATGGGTTTCCTATGCGGTGACATTAACAATAGGCAATAATCTTAGCAATTACTTGTTTGCAAAAAAGTTTACAAAACCGGGAATTAACCTCCTGCAAGGGATTAGTCATTAAAAATTGCACACTAATAGGCACTTTCGTAATTAAAGTTCAACGGCAAGAAGTTACCACATAAAATTTCATATCTGTACAAATATTTCCTAGAACAATTTCTTCTCTTCACAAAGCAATGTAAAAAATTAGCATTTAACAGGAAGTATTTCTTTTGTTATGAAAGTTTTCGTTTCTTTTTTTTTATGGATAGTGATTAGAAAATGTATTATTTCAAGTAATAAACTAAAATTGTACTTGATATCCAAAAATGAATATATTGAGGTAACTGATATGATGATGGCGAAGTGTTTAAGTTAAATAAAAATTAAGTAGAACACTTTCACTTTCTTCTTCCGTAATAACACATGCCGGCAGGCGCACCCAAATTTAACTAATGTATTAACATTCTTTCAAAAGAACTAATTTCACATTGGAACGTTTAAAGAAATTGAATAAACGTCTATTTTTCATATTATTACCTTGTTTGCTAAGTCACTTTTTTCTTTCTTTATTAATTTATTTTAAAGTGCGAACGGTGCAAGAAGACATTTCGAAACGAACTAAATATTAGCGGACGACATTTCACCGTTACGGCCACAGATAGTGAAATGGAACATTATTGGTTTGGGAATCGGGTAGTTCGAAGTCAAAACAGGGGGAGGGGGAGGAAATTATGCTAGAAGCATCACTCACAGAGATGATGGTGGATTTCCGGCTAAACAACTGTAGACCACAAAACTTGGATAGGTAAAAAAGAATCATTACCTAAGTTGCAGAATAATTTTAACAAATATATAAGCTTGTCGGTGTAGCGGATGCGCTAGGCCCGAACTCCGAATCTTATAGTTAGTAGCGAAGTAACATATCCGTTGGGCCAAAAGTGCACTTCAGTCCGAGGGATGTTATCTGGCTTATATGTATTGCAATCAACACAAGCTCTATGAATTATAACATTTGAGATAATAAACACTTTTTTATGTATAATTAGTCATCTGTTATAGACATATTTATAGACATTGAAAGTTTGAAACACGTTGTGTCTATATGAGTTAGATCACACCCAAGACAACGACGTTATACTTTTCTAATAACTAAAACAGCGCCCACTATTCCAAACTACTAACTTTTATTTGCGCTTTATTTTGATTGATCTTATTATGACTAATATATGATGTACTGTATGTCCGGCAAAATAGTTCTTCCAAGTGTCTTAGTTTAGGGCGGCACTACAGAAATAAGTTTTGAGAAAGAAGACCCATTTCAAATAGAAGAAATCTGTGGTGAAAGATATCCTCTCTATGCAACTGTTTATATTGCACAATCGTGTCTGAACAGGATTCGCACAGATCATGTTAGAAGCGCGAGAAATAAAGTATGTGATTTTAATCGGTATGATTCCTTAGTGTTTTATTTCTGAAGATGAAATTATAACAACCTTCTGATGGAAATCAAATTATTTCCCATAAATCTATCTAACTTGTGTCAGTGGGTTTATTTTACTCTTAACGTCAATGTGAAGCGATAAAAAAAGCTGTATACCATTCGTCCTCTCGCTTTAGCAGCAATTGCATGTATCTTTGTGTCCTTTTAGCTTATTTCTTTAAAATTTTATTAAACTTTTTTTTGACAAAAATTCATTGCCTTTTATTATTTATTAATTCATTTATCTTCTTTCACAAACATTGACAAGATAAAAAAATGAGAATAGAACAATGATTTAAACTTTTGCTTCTTATGTTAAATACTTCTAATAATTTTTTAAAAACTGAATTCATGAAGTTAAAAGAAAAAGAAATTACTTTGAGAGTAAATAAAAATAGTGAACCATTACGCTATATCAAAAATGTGTGCAATTTTATTTCTTTTCTAGAGTTTAATGAGATTATCCATTTGAAGAGAAACAATTCCATTGAATATTTGTAGCCAAATATTATCAAATACTATAATAGTATAAAGAAAATTATATAAAGCGTGTTTATATATAAATTCAATTATTTAATGAGATTTTTTATATTTTTGTGTCCTAAATAAATTTTATATTTATGTGTCCGTAATAAAACAGTGGTTTGCAAAACTGATGAGAATTCTTAAACAACACTTAACAGCTCAGAACAAAAAAGTGAAAGAGAAAATAAAAAAAACTTTGAGATTGAAGGTTTTTCAACTCCAAAATAGCCAAATGTATACAGAAGAACAAAGGTCCTTTACTGATGCATTGCTAATGAGTACTGCTATAAACTGAAAAGAAAAGCTAATTTTTCACACCTCTATTCAAATTAATAGTTCGTGAGAAAATTTCTTCTTCAAAATAACTGGTTTAAAGTCCGGAAAAATGAATATCTGGTAATTTGGAATACCACATGCAAGCTTTTATATCTCTTGTTGGTAGACATAATGTAAAGCGACTTCCAGATAATTTTTTAAAGGTTACAGCGATTGAAAATCAAGGTACGAACTCGCGACGCTAGTGTTTGTAGCCGAGTAACTTAAGCACACTACATAAGTAAGACTTGTGTATCGTATGACTTATGAAGCTAACATCACAAGGTTTTACATGGGTTTCTCATGAAATCTGGGGCCTCTGACAGACGTATAAATGTTCATTGAAATTATTTTAAAAATCAGAATATTTTTGCATTTTAATTTTGTGAACTTATAGTTTGAAATTAAGTTACAAATCAAAATCAGTTTCAAAAAATCTAAAATTCGTTTATAAGTATGATAGCTATTAATTTTGTTATTAGTAAAATATATACTTCAAAATAATTAAATAAATAAAACTATTAAGTGTATTAATAACAAATTAAGCGTTTTCAATAATAAATATTTAACTTTATATTAGAATATAAATAAGCTATTATTAAAAATATGAAATAATTATTATTTTATCGTATTCAAATAAAATTAAGTAAGGTATCCCAAGGTCACTATAGGAAATTTAGTATTAATTACTTACAAGAATTTAATATACACAAAATGAAAACGATTTTATTTTAGATTTTTTAAAAATTTATTTTCCCTTTTTCTTTATTTCACAATCGTTTGACATACGAAAAATTATTTAGATTTTCTATTTGATTTGCGTTGTTCTTTTTATATACATATGGCAGAATTACAATATATATTCAAGATTCCGAATATTCAAATAACTTTGTGCTTAATGAATCATTTTTTGAAATAGTTATCAAAAATTAAACGCAATGATCTCTTATAAAGCCGGTTAAGGACTAAGTGCGCCTATATAAGAAATTTGAATGAATTTTAACCTCAGAAAATGAACTTTTCGTATGGTAAAACTTTTCTATAGCGAAAGCCATAAACAAAAACTGTTACAGAGAAGTTCGCCAGATGAGTTGAATAATATGTTTCAGATCATTTCTAGTTTTGTAAAAATTTTCCTTCCGTTAAACTTCTTTTGAGCTACATGGAACTTGCTGAATAAACAATAAAAAAAAAGGGAAAAGAATGTACACATGTAAATAGCACGCATAAAAGAAATCTAAAGAAAGAAATCAAAAGTGACATTCTGTTTAACCGCGACAGTGAATCTGTGGGTATCTGCTTAAAAATTAACATTTAAAAAAATGTTAGTCAATTCTTACAGTCAACAAAGAAATTTTTTATTTTAGTTACTTTGTATTTAATAATTACAATTGTTGTTGCTGCTTTCCTCGTGTTCCTATTCACAAGGGAGGGAGGAATGCAGTAGGGTATGGACCCCTGAGCATCCGACGGCAGAAATCCGACTTCTAGCTCACACGCGTCACAAACACTTTTTACGAAGTGGTCTTCATTCATGCATTTCATTCCTGTAACCACAGATCGTAATTTGGATCTGGAATAGTGAACGATCATCTCTGACTCAGTACTCCAATGGTATTACTCGCGACATTGAGAAATTTGTGGCCAAGGCAGATTTAACGTAGACCACACAGACACATGGAGAGTCTTCGGCTGACTAGCTCGAACTTGCAGCCCAAGGGATGTGAACCTAATGTTCTACCAATCATACAATCACGGTCTAATAATTAAAATTACTTTAAATAATTGATCAAAAAATTATAATAGCATTGAATTTTCAATGCCAATTAAAGATTTAACGCCGATTGAAGCAACCTAAAATCGTGACTTTTCTACACTAGTTGGGGTAACACAATACAGATAAGAAACTTTTAATTTTCTTCATTCTGTTTTATTTTAATTCGAAAATACTTCCAAATGAATCCGAAAAATTGATTAATTAGCAATGTTTAGTTTTAAATGCATCAGAAATTTAAAAAATAAACAGAATCGTTTAAAATATTGGCCAAAAACATGTTATGTCTAACCTTATTGGCGTAGGGGAAATAAAACTGAATTCGTTACTTATTTGGCAGTAGGGAAATGAAGATTTATGGCGAGAAAGTTAATTTTTAATTAATTAATAAAAAACTAATGAATTGACTTTTGAAAAAAATGCTTTAACATCAAATGTCATCCATTACAAGTTTTAAATAATTTACTTGAATATGAGTGGATAAATATATATAGGGAGAGTGTGAGCTAGTAGTAGGAATTATAAAAAGACTTTTTTTAATTATGTTTTTATATTATAAATTTTCTGGATCTGCAATATATTTCAAAGTAATATTTTTTTTCTTTTAAAATTAACTTAAAGATGATACTATTCATATGGAGTCAAAATTTAACTAAAACCAATCAATTTAAAAATAAATCTCAAAATAAGTTGTTGGAAATGAAATGAGTGAAATATTTTAGATCACTAATACAGAAAAATTCGAGGCAAAACTAAATTACAATATTACATCTGTGAAAACACGAAGCAAGTTAAGCATAAGCGATTAAAAAGGATTTTATATGCGATGGAATCTAAAGAAAATCTGATGGAGCTTCTAATAAGTTGTTATAATGTATAATCGATAAAATGAAGTAATATTAAATTAAATTATTTTCTTGGAAAATTCATTTTTTCCCTCAAAAAAAGAAAAGAAAAAAAAAAGTAAATAAATAAATAAAAAGAAACTAGCATTAGTGCTATATTCTGTAAAATAAAAGGCGTTATTTCAGAAAATTCTTTGGTGTACAATAATTACGAAATATTAATCCGTGAATTCAGCATTCTTACTCTATGTATTTTAAGATCCTTGGCGAGTTTTTTTGGCGAATAATCCGTGGCATGGGAGTAATAGTATTCGAAAATCAAATTTGTATTTTAGATGCGTTTTTCTAAACAGTCTCAATTAAATATACAAAATATTTCGTACAAAACTCGTGATTCAAACACTATTTAATTCAATGTGATTTTGAGTACCACATTTACATACTTCTGAAAGTACAGACAGACTCCTGGATGGATTCAATCTCAGGACCGAAATGGTTTCAAGTTTATTAGATGCGTACACTAAAGATTTAAAATCAATTTATTCAATTATATATTTTTAGCACTTTTCGTTTTGTGATTATCGTATCAACTTGCATTCGAACAGTCGGACAGCCTCCCTCAGAACGAAACTGGCTCAAAATTTTATAGAGATCCGGAAATTTGGCGTTAAGACCGTATACCAAATTTCCTTCCTTTGGCTCAAAGTGTTTTTGGATTATCTTTGCCACAGAACAGACATCTTAGAGAAATATGTTTTTGGAAATATGGGTGGTTTGAAACGGAGAGATATCTCAAAATCTCGAGTTTCGACATTTGACGATTTCAGCATTTTCTCTGTATCCCATGTACGAAAAAGTAACATAGAAAAAAAAAGAAAAGAAGAAAAAATTATCTGAAATAAAGCAGATAATTGTCAGATATAAATTTTTTTAAACCACCTATTGTTTAACAGTTACTAGAGTGAAAACAAAATTTAGGAATACAGATATTTATCTTTAGTCAGAAGAACACAACTATCGAAAAGAATAAACTTATTAACCTCCCAAAGCTGACGAAAACGTTGGGAACATTGTATTTCGATATCTATACTAATACAGATGACAGTTAGTTGGTGATCTCCGGAGATAACCATTTAATTCAGAAACCCCAAATTTATCACAGGAATAATTCGAATAATCAAGATAAGCATTTATGGGCTACTTTTATTAAAATCATTATTTGTAGTTAGGCCAATTTTTCAGATTTTCAGTTACTTTTATGCCAATAATTTCAAGTCAAATGTATTAAAATGAATTTTATACTATTTTAAAGTGCATTGCTTATCTTTTCAATATTTTCTGCAGTATTGTATGGTATTTAATCTTCTTTTTTTTTCAAAATCTTTTGTGATCTATGATTGTGAATTATTAATGCTATGAAATTTTCTGTGAAATCTTACTATGTAGTATTTTTGTGTAACTGATTCGAATTATATGTCGAACCAATCTTTCAAAAATCTCAGACTGTCATAAAAAAAATGGAATAAATAATGAAACGTTAAATTGAAAACAAAACATTTAAGATTTGTTTTGTCTAGATAATTATTTTCTGATTGTATCCTATTATTTATTTTCAAATAATATCTAAGATTGGTGAAGTTAGAAGAAATTAGTGGTTAATACAACTAGGCAATTATATCAGTTTTTATCAAAAAAAAAAAAATTATAAACACATTTTCTGCTATAATTGTTCGAAATTAAAATGCATTTTGGATTTTTTTTAAAACTTATATCTAAGAGGTTAAAATTAATATTCGAAAAATGGTAGTGGACACCTACATTCTTTACAATTCTACCAACATTAAAATTAATTTATTTACATGCAAACTTTAAAGCGTAAGTAATGCAATTGAAGGAGATGTACTATTTGATTCAGGGTGAATCTGAATTCAGTTTTTGACTGAGAACTATCGAAATATTGTCTAAAAATCTTTTAAAAGTTCTAAATTCAAATATTTTGTGCACTATTTATAACAGCCTTTTTGGTATCTGCAGTTCTCTAAATCATCTTTTGGAAGATAAAAATTTATCATGCTCAGAATCTTCAATTGGGAATAATTTCATAGGTAGCCTTAATTCAAATTATTATTATGAAATAAAATTGTTATATCAATAAAGAAAAATGATAAAAAATATTATTAAAATTAGATCTATTTCGCATAGTATCGACACACACACACACACACACACACACACACACACACACACACACACACACACACACACACACACACACACTGAATTTATTTTCATATTTCTAAGTTTGATAAGCATGTTTTGATTCAGCAGGCTAATTAGTTAATTTCAGATTTAAATGAAATGAAATTGAAGCATTAATCGTTTGAAACTAATGCTCAAATTTTAAAGGAGATGAAATCTGCAGGTAAACAGCTCAATAAACCGAATAGCTAAGCCCAAATTGCATGTTTATCAAAAGTAGATTTTTAAAAACATTTAGCTAAAGAGGACATTAAGACTGCACTACACATAAAATATCCTATTAACTTTTTTTTCATGCAATAATCCCGACGAGCCAGCTAGCTGTCTTTGCAACAAGTGGTTGTGGTTATCCCAGATTTTTTTCGCATACTCTCAAACAAATTCTTTATTTTACAGAACGACTTGCATGGTATTTGTGAACAATAGTTACAAAATATCATCCTTTGTCAGTAATTTAGCATTTTTACTGAGTCTATCGTGTGATATTTGGAGAGTGTTTTGTCTTCTAATACCTGACGTACAGTTAATGGTATCCGAAAACCGAATTTGTGTTTTAAATGTGTTTTTCGTCACCTATTGATACAAAAATTTACCACAAAATGTCACTGTCAATCGCAAAATCCCATCCCAAATTTGATATTACTTAAGTTGTTTCATTTTTTTTTTTAAATTATCGCGTTTACATATTTCAAGTCCAGCCAGATTGACAGTCAACCAGTTGTTGGATTTGACTCAAAATTTGATAGCTGTATACATTGTGAATGTTAAATCTGAGGATTGAATTTTATTCATCCAACTATTCTTGTTTTAGAGTCATCGAGTTAATTTATATTCGACCAGCTGGACAGACAGACTTCATCAGAATGGAATTTAATCAAAGTTGGATTTATATCTAGAAATTTGGTATAAACACTATTTACCAAATTTCATTCATCTGGCTCTTTTGAGTTATCATTATGAGTTATCTTTGCCAGAGAGAGACAAACAGACGTAATGCCAATTATATATTTTTCAAATTCCTTGAAGTCTAAAACATGGAGACTCGTCAAAAATCGCCACGGAATCTAGAGTGGAATTTTTTGACGCAGAATCTGACTAAGGAAGGGGTGTGCGAGGTAATTGCCCCAGGTCCCCACATCAGAAGGGGTGGGCTACAAATCGAATATAAAATTTATTTTAGAAATAGAATAGAAAGATATTTCGTCTGACCATTGGTGGCGGTGGGGTCTTTATAGCTATTTTAGGTTAAAATCAATTTTCTTGTAATATATCTATAATAAGGTGCAAAATTTAAATTCCGCCATGAAGTTTGATTCTTCATTGCCAAGGAAAATAGTAAAGCAGAAGGGGCCTCGAAAAGAAGATTTTGCCGTTGGCCCTAATTAAGCTACGCCAGGGGCCTGTTTTGATGATCAAAATACATTCTCTATACTTCTATATGAGAAAGAAAAAAGTAAGTATTAAGCATTTGAATCCAGTAAATAAAAGATTATA
>JAOUZG010024539.1:331409-346304 GCA_026289955.1 Argiope argentata | reverse complement strand
TTTTTCTTTTAAAAATGTGTGTTTCATTATCAAAAATATAAGCTACACACTGGTGGACACATAGCATGCTCCATAAAGCAATTGATAAGATAACTGGGTCATCAGTTCACGAACTTGTTTTTGAGTTGTAAAAACGTGTAGCTGCAGGATATGCACATTCTCTTTCATTGGATCTTGTAGTCTAGTCTCAAACAACAGATTCTTTTAAAATTTGAAAGAATTTTGTTTCAAAAGAAATTTTCCAATGTGAATAAAGATAACTAGAAAGAGCGATTTTCTCGAAACTTGATCGCATATTCTCTAATAAAGGTGTTGTCCTCCTTTTCCAAGTACATGAAATTGTGGAAATTGTAAAAAGCCACGAATACTCAGATTTATATTTGCAAGCGTTTTACTATGTGCTTAGACGTTTAGTAAAGAAAATCGCCTTCTATATTAACTGCATCCCGTTAGCGAAAAATGGTCTACAAAAAGAATAGTTGAGCTACATGAATATAGGAATTTCAGATGAAGTTTGGTATACGGATCTGTATTATAACCTTTTAATCGGTCACCGGGTAGAGATTTAGAACGTATATTCGATTTTCTCCACTTTATCGCAAGGCTAAACCAACAAACAATAAAAACCTCCCAAAACATGCGAGAAAATCTATTGGTTTGTTCAGTTTTAGTTTATTTATATTAACGGCCCTTTGTAAAGCAACACTAGAGTTATTTTTTAGAACGGACCTCATAATTTTGAACCGTGGTTAGATGATGAGGACGACACCTGAGCTGGCACCCATCTATTTACACCACACTAAACCAGCAGGAGAACCTGTAGAAGATATGTTGAATGCTACTTCTTCGACATTTGAATGAAGTCTTGTGTGCAGCAAGTTACCGTTAGCTCATTTTTGTATAATAACAAGCATGCATTTTCGCAATAGTTTTCTCTACTGAATATGAAATTCATTCAAAAAAATTTAGTTCCATAATGGAGAACAGCATTCTATTGTTCCTTAGAATTTGACGCAAACTATATTGTTATAAGCATATTTAAATAAATTAGTTGCATTATCCGAGTTAGAAATACATAAATATTGACTTTAAAAGCAAAAATGAATTTAAAAAATTAAATAGGAAAAAAAAAAAGAAAGGAATGAAGAATCCGGTCCGAAGACTTAATCAAAGATCACCTGGTAGGGATTCAAACCAGGGGAAGGGGAACACCTGTGAAAGTTTTTTGTTCTTTTGAAAACAAGAATTAAAATCAATAAAGCAATGAAAAATAAATTACCCAATAATAATAATAAGCAAACTATTATTTCAAAATTCAAATCCAAGCAAGACCACAGAAAAATTCTTCTTAGCTTGGTTCTTGTCTTCAAAAATTTCTATTTCTAAGAATTTTCATGTCACGAGGAGACAATACTTGGACGAATGTCAGAACCCTCACATAAAAAACTACTGTTTTAAATCCCTGCCTGAGGGATGAACCTTAATAAAGACTTCAGCCCGGATTCTTCATTTTCTTCTTTTTTCATTTAGTTCTTCAAATTTGTTTTTGCTTTTAAACTTAATATTTATTTATTTATGATTTAGATTTTTTTTAAAAAAAATTGTGCATTAGATGCAGCATCATTAGCGCACTCTTAATACTGTTTCCTTCTTTTTATAGTTTTGACTCAAGAAATTTTTACTTTCAACTCAGTTTCATATTATAAGTAACTGCTTAATTTTTTTGGTTGATAGATTCTTAATTGCATTTTCATATTTCTGTGTATGATATTATAATAGCATTTCATGTAAACAGGAATTCACATCGCTGTAGAAATATTTGCATTTATATTCAAACATTGCGTTTTAACGGCGAATAAAAACAGTTTTATGTTTTCAAGTTTAATCTTTTGGCTTACGAGTTTGATTAACTTTCGAATTAGATGATAATCCTTTAAAGACATTTATTATCATTTTGATTTCTATAATAATAGAAAGGAATTGGAGATATTGAAACATTTTAGATTTAGATTTTGCATTTTAAATCGCACAGTGCTTTATTTCGAAATAAAAATTAAAAATTCAGTAATTCTATTCACGAGTAAGACCTTGGACCACGGTAAGACACGAGGTCGAGGTATCTTCCCTGGGTCACAATAACACTCATCATTGCATGCGAAGATATTAATAAGACCAAATACAAATATCATTGGTACTAAACACGAGGATATACGAAATTTCGGTTTAATGTTAGAAACTCCTAAACCATCATTTTTACATATTTCGATTTTTCAGTTATATTGAGTCTCGTTTTAAAGCAACACTAGAGTTATTTAAAGAAGGACCTCGTAATTTTGATCCATGATCGGATGACGCGAAGGACGCCTGAGCTGGAGGGCAACTCTATAAAGCCCCTATCCAACGGAGATAAACACACTTTCCTTTCTCGTGTGGTTTCGAGGATTCTTTGATGTCTGTTCAGTTTACCGACAATTTGTAGGAAGCTCCGGATCATGTCCGACAATGGGTCAGTTGGCAGATTTATGACCATTTTCATAAAGGTCATAGAACCTTCGGAACGCGACTTAAGCTTCCACACTACACGAGGGGGTGGAAGTTTGGCCCCGACTGATTTAACGTGAAACCAGACCCCTTATATAACGGTTCTTCGATGCAATCGGGTCTCAAACCTGAAACATTTAAAAATTTTAAAGTAAAAATATTTATATTAAATATTAATAAAAAGTGTCAACAGAAACAAAAACCATTCAATTCAATGCATTCAAATTGAAAGACAAAAGTAGATTGATGCATTGAGAAAGGAGACTGATGCAAATTTTGTTACAGTAACGAATGATAGTTATAAGTAAAAATTAAAAATTAGTACTGAAAATTTAGTAAAAAATCAACATTTATTATCTTTCACTATAACCGATTTAATTCTCGTTCTTTTATTCTTTTAATTCTCAATAATTTAAAGAGTTTCATTTTTAAATGTAATTGGTATCTTAAAAATACAAATAAAGTTCCTTTTCCAAAGCATTCATCGTTCAATGGTTTTCAGTTTGAGATCTCTGAATTGGAAGAATTTTATTATACTATATAGGCATTAACAAAATTTCTGTTTAACTTTAAAACTGCCAAATTAAAAGAAATAGCATGCAAAAAACAGCTACTTAATACAAGCACGCAATTATTTGAAGAGCACTGTAAATAAATGAAGTGATACATACAGACACAATGTGGAATAGAGAAAATAAGAATTATCTTTTACAACAAACACTAGATTAGTGTAATTCTCTATAGCCTTGCTTTGTATAGAATTGCCTGAATATTTATTGTACATATTTGTACATCTTTTGAAAGTTTAAAATATGTTTTCTTTAAACTCTCCACATTTTAATTCCACATGTATAAAATATAGTGTAACAAGTAATATGTAAAAAATTTTAAGTCAAATCTTACTTAAGTCAACAAAGAAAAATTTTATTATAGTTACTTTTTACTAAAAAATTACAATTACTAAAAATAATTCATCAAAAAATATTGATTTTCGCAAAAAGTGAACTCGCATTCTTTACGCGAAAAAGCGCCTTGCATTTTATCGATTGAGCTACTGCCTGCTGATTTCAATTTACATTACAAACTGCTAAAACCCTATTCACAGCATTAAAAAATTAAATTTAATTAATGAATCAATATTTGAAAAAAACTTTATTAACATTGAGTGTCATCCTCTACAAGTTTTTAAAAATTTACTTGAAGTTGTAAATAAATAAAGAGTATTTTATTAATGATTGATAATTTGAACAAGCTATATATAGGGAGACAAGCTATATATTGAACTAATAGTAGGAATTGTAAAATATGCTACTTTTAAGAGGTGAAATTCAAAGCAAAGATACAAAATAAATTTATTTTCACTGTAGAAAGTAAATAACACTTTTTGTAAAATAAACGTGTAGTCAATGAATAGATTAAATAACGTAATGTATGAATAAAGTAAATGAATGTATGTGTAACAATTTAAATCCCGATTTAATATAATAGGAGCCAGGAAGATATAAGCTAGTAGGATTGGATTGGATTTTTATGATACAAAAGCCAGATGTGAATATTCTGTGTCAAACACATGCTATATCAGAATAGAATTATGAAAAAAATATTACCAATTATTAAATTAAATATGCGAAAGTTAATTCTTTTTTCATATGCAACGATTAAAATCAATACCAGGAAGATATATGAAAAATGGTGCTGTAGGAAGGTCTTCTAATAAATTTATCAAATAAAGGTGCATACTATTAAAAGGATTAAGTCTAAAATTCATGCATTTATTTAAAAAGTGCTTTACTGATAAAATCGTGTTTCTAGAAGAACCGGGTGGAGATATCTCCTTTTAACAAACGATTCTAGTAAAATAAAAGTTAACAACTATAAGATAGTAAAGACATTATTGTTATGAGTTACAAATAATAAAATTGTTCAAAAAAGGAAGAATATATATTTTAAATATCCATTAAACGGATGGATTATGGAATGGTTTTGCATTCACCCTCAAATGTTATAGGGCTAAGAAATAAAACGATACAATATGCCTACCTGCATATATAATGTTCACTACTTTTCTGTAAAGAGACAAACACCGATGCAGTCAAATGAATCTGCGAACTGTCATTTCGCTACTGACTGCTGGGATGTCACCGGGCGCGGATAATCAGTCCAAAGGTTCTTCCTTCATGACAACAAATCACATCTCGCACGTGAGTCCACGCAGATTTCGATGGACCTTGGCTCTGGCTATGCAAACAGCGTTTCCCAATCTTTGTTCTCCCTGAATTTTATCAACCACCTGCCGCCTTGCTGTTCTTGCTCTTGAATTACGGATTTAAGAATGGGAGGTGATAATATGATTAGATTGCACGGTTTTAGTTTTCTAGAAACTGCAGAATTGAATTGAGTTGTTTAAATCGGATAAAAAATGGAAAAGGAACGACTTAAAAAATAGCTCATCTCAGAATTTTATTTATTTATTTAATTTTTTGCTTACGAAATAAGAAATCCAAGTTTCTTAGAGAAGAGAGAGAAAAAAAAGAACTAACAATATATCCTCGAATATAACGATTAAATCGGAAAAAAATGCAGATATATTTAAGCAGTGGTATTTTAATACAATATGTATGATGCACAACATGTAAGTTAAATTAATATATTGTAGTTATATTTAAAAAAATCGCAAAAATATCTTTTACATAGGCAATTATTCCGATTTTGTTTCCTCTCAACTAGTCCTAACAACTGAAATTCTACTGTATTATAATCGTTAAAAATTCGATTAGTCGAGATTTTGGATCAAGATGAATGTTAATGATGTGACTTAAAGCCCGAAATAGAGTTTTAAAGTAATTTGCTGAAAGAAAATTGCTTTTGGAAACATCCAGGTCATGATACAAATCCACCATATACAAATTCAGGTTGTATATGGATTTGTATAACAGTCATCCTACAAATACAGGTTATATACGTAACATTATCCATATAGAATTTAAAGCAAGTGATGAAAAATTATTGCTTTTGGAAATATCTGGGTCATTATACAAATCCACCATATATATATAGATCCAGGTTGTATATGGATTTGTATAATGGTCATCCTACAAATCCAGATTATATACGTAACATTATCCATATAGAATATAAAGCAATTGACGAAAGAATATTGCTTTTGAAAATATCTAGGTCATTATACAAATTCACCATATATAGATCCAGGTTGTATAAGGATTCATTTAATGGTCATCCTACAAATTCAAGTTATATACGTAACATTATCCATATGAATGCCGATAATGTAACGTGAAATTCAGCGTCATCCCAAAGTTAAGTATATATTTCTAATATTCTTTATTAAGCATCTAAAATGGAAACATAAAATATTCCTTGAAGCTTAAAAATTCTAGAAATCTAAAAATAATTATTAAAGAATGTACTGAGTAAGCATCATTTACCCATGTTTGTTCCCTAATTTAATTAGCTAAGTCTTTATGTTGTAGTTCCAAATTTAACAGTAAAATCGGAGTATACATTTCATAAAAATCCTTTTCAATCTGATCTGTTGTATTTTTCTTTAATTGAATCAAAACAAAAAAAAATTATAAAATGTATTGTAATGTTATTTCAAATTCATGAGAAAAAGTTTTTTTAACTACAATTTTTGTAATTAAATTAGAACAATTAATTAAATTAGAATAAGTAAGTTAATTAAAACAAAAAATAACAATTAAGCTAATTTTTTGCAATTAAATTAAATTAAATTAGATCAGCTGGATAGAAAGATTTCTTCTGAATAGAATTTACAAATCTGCAGTAAAGATCGCATACCAAATTTCATGCAACTAGTTCAAGAGTTTTTAAATTATCTTCTCCACAGACAAAGAGAACACACGGATATTTTCCAATAATGTGTAGATATTCGTCAAAATCGCGAGTTTTTGATAATTACAATAACTTCTCTATGTATATGAGAAATTAAAAGATATCAACAAAACTAAGTAAACTTTATTTTCAGACATCAAAGACGGATATAGAATAATGCTTGAGAAAACAGTGGACTTACAAAAGAAAATTTTCAAAATTATTAAAGTTATTTACAAAAGAAGTGGCCTCCTACTAATATTCCGTAAATCCCACATGCTATCATTTTAGATCCTATATTCAAATTAATATTTCTAAGCATTAAAATATAATAGACTCCAGTTTTTTTTATATATAAATAGCAATATATATATTCTGGTAGTATGCGTAAACTTTATTGATGTTTTGTAATTCTTGGATTTTTTTAAAAGTATAAAATGTCGGACCTATCAGATTTTCAAAAGAGACCAAATTGTAGGAGTCTGTCTAGCTGGAGCAATTGTGAAAGAAAAATCCCAATTTTAAAGCGTTTCAAGAGGTGCGGTGTCACGACAGCACACACACTGAGCAGTAAGACAAGCTCGGTAGAGCAAAATAATGAGTGGAAAATGAGAAGCTCGGTGAAAGAGGCCAACGAGTATTGAAGCAGAATGTGATGCCAAAAAAGAGGGCAACTGCAGCAAAAGTGAACGCAGTTCTCAATATCCCTGTGGATTCTCTAGTGTCAATGAATATAATTAGAAAGCCCCTTCATAAACAGAAAATTTATGGAAAAGCTACAATTCCCAAACCCCTTGTCATAGATGTTAACAATAAACACCATCTACAACAGTGTCAGATTCCAAAAAACTTGGTTGATTGATAAATGGAAGAAAGTAATATGGTCTGAAAAATATGCTTCACACTTTTCACTACAACAGGACGGGTGCACGTTCGGAGGACACCTGTATAAGAGTATGATAGAAGAAGACGTGAATCATTGGGGAAAAGTCAAGAGAAATTTTAGTTGACCAGGTCCATCCTATGATGCAAACTTTGTTTCCAGCGAGCGATGGAATTTTTCAGGATGATAATGGAATTATCAATGCAGCGAGACTTGTCCAATCATGGTTGAGGAGCAGGAGGATGAAGTTTAATATCTGCCAACATAATCCCCTGTGCAACATAATCCCCTGACCTCAATATAATTGAACCGTTATGGTCTATTTTAGATCGTTCAAAACAGAATCGATATCCTCTACTGACATCTCCCCCAGAACTTGTGCTATATATCTAGAAAGAATGGTACAATATTCCTCTAAACACTATTCAACGCTTGTATAAATCAATTTCCAGGCAAAATCCAAGCTGTATTACGTGCCAAAGGCCTACTGTATTACGTGCCTACATTATGCTATTAATAAATCTATGGAGGTTCTAATTTTTTATACTTTATAAATATAAGGGAGTTCCATTATTTTGATAACCATCTGTAACTCTTTAATTTGAACCCAGAAATTCTTTCCTAAGACTAGATACATGTAATTTGTGAATAGTATTTTACAATAGACGAATGACATGATTTTATTTTAAAAAATTAACAACATTAATTTTATGAACCAGATCAGTTAAATTGTTAACAGATTGCGGAGAAAAATAAAATGGGATAAGTTGGGCAACTAAGAAAAAAAAATGACAGTTTTGAATCATATCAGTGCGATGATAATTTTTTTCAGCTGATAAATATTCAACTGACATTAGATTAAAATGATAAAACTAAAATAAGATCTTAGTCATACACAAGTTTCAGTGTACAAGCACTCAAAGCAGATGTGCATAAAAGAAAATTTTGTTCCATAATATTTTTTTAATTTTTTATTACTTTATTACTAAATTTAACAGTTTTGTCTGAATTTATTGAACTTAGTTTCATTTAACATAAGAACATAAATAAATAGAGGAAGGGATTTTCCCTTGGAACTGCCTATTTACAGTTCCAATGAAATAAAAGTGAGGATTTTAGGTGAGGTATCTTGGTGAGTAACGTTATAAGTACTCACATTTTTATTTCCACTCAGAATAGATAACTGGAGCAGATAGAAGGATGATAATACTAGTGAGTATGCCCTTTCCTCTATATAGTGACTCACGACGATGAGGATAAATGGATCGTATATTTAGTGCCTTGTAAATATATATTGAAGAAAAGGACAGAGCAATTTTAGAATATTGCTTGATACTCCTCTGCAATTTTAGTTATTATTTGATATGTTAAATAACCTTTTCTTTTTTAGTCGTTAGATTTTTATTTTCTCGTTTAGGAAGTACAATATACTGTTGTGTATCCCATTCTCAAGTATCTGGCTAAGTTTCCTTTTATCCGGTCAAAGAGCATGGTTCTTTATTTGCTTTCAGTTGTGGCTATTGAATGAAAATATCCAGATTGGCAAGCAGTCCTACTAAAACACCGTTTCTAGAGGGCCTAAAGGCCTTTATGATCTACTTTAAATGCCAAGCTCAGCAAGAATCTGCAGAGCATATCCTGAACTGTTTGGAACTTTCCAGAGAGGACATATACTCTTCCCCCCTCTGGTCCTCGACTTTATCCGGGACAACGATCTTATGGATCTAGTCTGAATTGGTCAGATAGATGGAGGATAAGTCTCAATAACAAATGAGGAAAGCAAGACGTTGCATTGGTAACACTGGAAGCAGGCGTCCATTATGGTCCCCCTACGTGTCGTGCACAAGTTGTGACAAGAAAAGAGTAGCGTTCTGTTCGTTGTCCTTTATTTCGTTAGTGTGTAACGGACCTTAGTTAATGCCGCTGTTCCTGATTATAATTGCACAACACATACAGTATTCGTAAAGTCTTTTGGTGGTTGTTTAATATTTTTTAAATTGTACCACAATAAAAATTTCAAAATGAAAAAAAAAAAAAAAAAAAAGATGAAAATTACGATAGTACTCAATAAGGAGAAAATACTTATTACAACAGTGAGTTTTGATATAAAAATGCTGTCTTCTGGCATTTGTGGGAAATTAATGAGGACATAAGCATCCGGCCTATCCATCTTGCCCTTAAGCCACATTAGGTCGAATACTCGGAAGTGTCAGGTATAGAAAAAGTATAGTAATTGTCGAAAAATCTGATTTCCAGATTTTGATGAATCTCATATTTTAGATCCCTAGAGTTAAAAAAAACTCATTTTCGGAATTATATCCCTCTGTACATCTGTAACAAAGATAACTCAAAGGCACTTTGAGCTAGACGGATAAAATTTGGAATGCGACCTTCACACCATATTTTTGAGTTTTTGTATACACGGTTTCGAGGATTCGAGTATTAATAAGAAATAAAATGAGAAATAATAATATAATATTCAGGGCTGCCCTTTCATTAAAATATTCACTAAAAGAACCGTTTCAAAAATCAAATAATTATCTCCATAAGAACAAGATTGAGGCAAATTCAATTTTTCACTTATTTATCAATCATATAAATTAGCCAATTCTGTATATAAACGTATAAGTATATAAACGGAAGTATTTTCTTCAAAACTTTCAAGTATACTCTCTAATAAAAGTGATATCTCACAAAGAATTATAGACCTCGAATAAGCAACGACCATCTTGCATGGCATTGGCGTACTACAATTACGAAACATTAACCTTTTGCAAGAATATAGTTTTATTACTGAAACTGTCTAGTGATATTTCAATAATATTTTAGCGAATTAATCTCTGACAAGCGGTTAGTAATATTCTAAAATAAAATGTGATTTTCAGGCTTTTTTCCTGGGCCTAGGGAAAAAAAGCTGTTCTTGAAGTTAAAAAAGATCACATACCAAATTTCATATATTTAAATAATTGCTGTGTGTTTGAATGATCGTATTTACATGCTGCTGAAAATATTGGTTGATAAATGTTCGGCAACTTGTTGAAATCGTTTAACAATTTCGGACGTGTCTATACAATAGATGTCTGTTTACCAAATTTTACCCAGCTAACTTTTCTAGCTTTCTTTTTTGTGTAGTTATCGTGTTAATTTATATTGGAACATATAGATAGCCGGACATTCTGATGGATTTTGTTCAAAATTTGACAGAAGTCTACAAATTTGGTGTAAAAATCTTATCACATTTCATACATCAAACTTAAAGTATTTCGAAGTTATTTTCATCACAGACAGGCATAATGCCAAAAAATTGTTTTTCAAACTCGGGAAGTTCTAAAACATGGAGATTTGACAAAAACTTGAGTTCGATTTCTTTATTGAATATACTACTAGAATACTTTATTCATACTTTGTATACGAGAAAGTAACTAACAAATAGGGAGGGAAAAAATAAATAAAGTAAATTGGAACCGCTATTTTTAGAAATTACTAATTACAAAATTAGAAAGTAATTAACAAATACAAAACAAAACTGACTTTCTAACAAAATGCTTATAAATTGTAAAACTAATTAATTAGAAAGTAACTAAGAAATACTGAAAGCAAAAAAAAAAAAAAATAACAATAACAATAATAATAATTAAAAAAAGTAAAGACAATTGGAACAAATATTGTTTAAAAATTACAAAATGCTACCCTTTGTACTTAAGAGAAAGAAATTGTGTATAAAATACGAAAACATGTTTGAAAAGAGGAAACCGAAAATCGGGCGTTAACTGAGCCGTCATTTTTCTCACTGAATGATGTAACTGTAGAGTAATCAAATGGAGCAGGAACACAGTGGTCAATTTAAAGTGGATAAGATGTAATTTTCTGCATTATTTTCGATCAAACTGGGCGATAGCCAATGGTTTTCGAACGAACGTAGTTGAAATTTTAACCAGAATAGAATAAATGCTTACGACTCGCACCGAGGATATGCCACCTGTGAGTCATAATAAAATGATCTAAAACAACGCAAGAGGAATAGCATTACCAGCTGATATCCCAAGTCCAAGGAAAAGAAACAGGTCAATCCAAAGCGGATAGTTTGCAAACAGTCGCGTGAAACCCGGCATATACAGACTAATCAGATAGATTTATACTATGACGAGTATGAATCAGAGATTTTCTCATTCATTAGATCTTATAACTTAAAACAATATTAATAAGATATAAAATAAAGTGTATATATAATAAGAGAAAATTTAGAAACTACTACGGAATAATTAGTTGTTATATCCGCCATTGCACAAAGTTTAAATTTTGATGTACAATATTTTTAATGGAAAAACTAACTTTATATTAATTATTATAATATGCATAATTCTTTAATTATACCACATTATTGGATTGATTCTTTTGGGGTCTTGGTCACTCATAATTGTATGAAAATAAAAGGTATATCGATGCAACCTTTCATTTTTTTTTTGTCAGCAATAAATAATTACTTTAAAATTAAATCCAAAATATATTGAAACAAATTTTAAATAAAAATAGAGGTAAAATAGCTCTAAAACTTACTATTGCTCTATTTCAGAATTAAAAATTTAAAAGAACATATAAGGAGTGAAGAAAACGCTGCACTCCAATATCATAGTAATATTATTGAAATCATATCGTAATATCATTGAAAATGTAATACTTTGATTCATAAAATGGCAGTAAAATATTTTTCTCCAAATAATTTTCTACAGAAAAAGAGCAAAATTTCATTAAATTTTTAATTAATTGAACATTTAATTGAATTTTTCCTTTTTGAAAAGTTGACAGTATTTTTTCTCTAGTTCCAATGAATAAAAGAGCGTACACGTGGAACATACACACATACATATACACATACAGGTCTATAAAGATTTTTTTATATTTACATTAAGATAAAAAGAATTACAATTTACTACAGGCCCCAAGGGAAAAAAAATTCAAAAAGAAAGAAATGTCCGTATAAATTTAAGAATAATAAAAATTGTTATTTATCACTACACAAACGTTCATTGCAAAGAATTTTCGCATATCGTGATATATTTGTATATTTCGGAATTTTTATAACATTCATTTCTATATTTCGTGATTTTATATGTATATTCACGTAACGTGCCTTTATATATTTCGCGATTTGCATATGTATATTAGTACATTCATTTATGTGACGTGTATTTGTATATTTCGTGGTTTGTATATGTATGCATATTTGTATATGAATTTGTATATTTCGTGGTTTGTATATGTATGCATATTTGTATATGAATTTGTATATTTCGTGGTTTATATATGTATGCATATTTGTATATGCATTTGTATATTTCGTGCTTAAAAGATTGTGACGAATTCTCACAGAATATCGGCGGAAGGTAAATTTAATATTTTAAGAATTTTTTTTTAATGCAAACTTACCTCTCTTTACATATGAAAAAGAATAAAGCTGGCAATTTTTAAACACATTTCAATAGCATTGTGCATTGTTACAAATCAGAAATATTTGCGTAAATTTGTCCGGAAAAGGCTAATATCGCATAAAACGACTTCCAATAAAATGGAACAAACTTAACCCCCATGTTATGCAAGAGTGAAAAAGATCTGAATTGCTTGAATTTTCAAATATTCTAATTATATTGTTCAAAAGAATACGCATAATATATATTAAAATAAGTGGAAAATTTCACTATAAATAGAATTACATGCTAAGGTTAAAATAAATAATTAGTCGCATTTTCACCGAATATTCGATATTACAACGTTTCAATTGGTACGTGGTCTAGAAACAATTTCTCGAAAGATCCAAAAAAGAAATTTTACTGTATAAACAACCAGTTTATGAGTATACACGCAACAAAAGCTCATTTGTACTTTATTTTACAGTATTTATAAATCCTCAAAACCTTTCTGATATTTTTCCATGAGCCTTAGTTTTATATTATAAGAAATTGAACAAAAGAAAGTAAAAAAAAAAAAAAATCTGAAATCGAAAAAAAATATGAATATTCGAATCTTTACATTATACTCTAAAGTAAATTTTATAGATTCGAAATTCAGTAACAAATCTGTGTAGATGTGAAGATACATTTTCATTGAATCGTGATTTTGTACTCATTTTTTTCCAACTCAATATTTATTCACCTTATATACATATTTTTTGTCCTTCAGCTTCTTTTCATAATCTTAAGAAGAGGGAGGAATGAATTCATCCTCAAAAGGAAAAGAATAGAGATGAAAATCATTTAATGCCATAAAAAGTGCTCAATAGTAAGATATTTTTAAAAATCTACATAATATTTGATTCGAATAAAATAAATTAGAATTATTTCATCTAATAAGTATTTATTCATATTATCATTATCGGGATAATCTTATTGAAATTAATTGCTAAAACATATCTTTAAATATGAATTATTATAATACTTTAAACTTAATTAAACAATTTTTCACTGCTCTTTTTTTCTTTTGCCCTTTTCCATGTCGTCTTACCCATTATGCCTTCTTAACAATGAAAGTTCCTTCATATATATTTTATTGCAATAACTGTACCATTCTCCTCTCGTTAGTATTTATGTGTCTGACTGGGAAAACAACACGCTAAGTTATTCCATTTATATCGATATAGATAATTATTTCGGAGGAGTCCAGACAGAAAGACGTAAAAATTTTCTGTTTTATATTATTAAGGAATTGTATAAAGATTTATAGGATAAAAATTTAATTACTACAATTAAGTAAGAGCAGGTTTTAATCACTGATTACATAAAAATGAGGATTCTGATCACGAAGTCGTAGAAACTAGTGACAGTATCAGAGGGTAGATGGGTTGATATAGGTCCGAGGATTAAACGGTATAAGTAGGCATCTGCCTACGGTGCCTACAACTTTATGGGGTTGCTTTCTCGCATACAAAGAATAGTAAAAGCATAGTAATCATCAAAAAATGCAAACAAATTTTGACGGATCTAGGCGTTTCAGATCTCCCTGAGTTCAAAAAGGACATTTCTTGAAAAATATCTGTGAATTAAAAAATGATTTGAATTAGAGGGATGGATTATGAGGTATACCAAATTTGCGCTTTCTATACAATTTTGATTTAATGAAAATTCAAAATCTGTTCGGAGGAAGTCTGTCTATTGGACTGTTCGAATAGATGATTACCACAAAAGGAGCTATTATGTACATGAAAACAATTTTGTACACAGATTTGACATCTATAAAATTTTGAGCAAAATCTTACAAGGGATTAAACGTCTGTCCATCTGTACTCTCAGAAACGACGTGATAGCTCAAAAACACACTGACTTCAAATTGGGCTTAGGATTTTGTGATTGTAACTGAAGTTCCAAGTCAATTTTTTGCTTCAATCGGCAGAAGCAAAACGGATTTAAAACACAAATTCGATTTTCGGACTCTATGTCAGGAATTAATCGCAGAAAAATTCGCCAAGTATCATACAACAGATAAAGGGAAAAATGAACAATTCTTGTCGTAGGTTAATGTTTCAAAACTATTGTATACCAATCCCTTGAAAGCGTTCTCGGCCTTACCCTTTTTCTTCAACTCCTACTATTAGTTCACACTCTCCATATATATATATATATATATAT